>CAKAOH010022254.1:0-35577 GCA_916701665.1 Sebastiscus tertius
AAAAGTTAGCATACTTTTACTTGAAAAATATATATATTATATTATATTATATATATAAAAAATATATAATATTATATTATATATAATATAATATAAAGTTTTTTCAAGTAAAAGTATGCTAATTTAAAAAAAATATATATATAATATATATATATAAAATAAAAAATAGCATACTTTTACTTGAAAAAGATATGTTATTTTTTATAATATATATATATAATATATAATATAATGTATTTTTTTCAAGTAAAAGTATGCTAATGTTCTTTTTATATATATATTATAATATATATATAAAAAATTAGCATGCTTTTACTTGAAAAAAAATATTATATTATATATACATATATATATAATATAATATAATATAATTTTTTTTTCAAGTAAAAGTATGCTAATTTGTTTTAACAATCTGTTTATTAACATTTCCAGTTTTAACATGCGTACAAATCACATATTGAACAATTTCACATTGTAAATTTATTTCAATGACTTGACTATGACTTGCCCCAAACTGCATGTGATTATCATAAAGTGTGCATGTCTGTAAAGGAGAGACTCGTGGGTACCCATAGAACCCATTTTCATTAACATATCTTGAGGTCAGAGGTCAAGGGACCTCTTTGAAAATGGCCATGACAGTTTTTCCTCGCCAAAATTTAGCATAAGTTTAGAGCGTTATTTAGCCTCCTTTGCGACAAGCTAGTATGACATGGTTGATACCAATGGATCCCTTTGTTGGTTTTCTAGTTTTATATGATGCCAGTATCTTCACTCTAGCTTTAAGCCCTAATAATAACTCATGACCGTTCAGGAATATTATATCATTGTTTTATTATAACAGATACTCGTTACACGTAAGCAGCAATTAAATGTAGCAGCCAGTCGATCTGATTCTAATCCCTTTATATACTTTCCCATAGTCTAATCTATGAAAATACATCACATTACATTTTTTATAAGTCTATCATGTTGTGAAAGTTGAATCTGCGAAAGTAGCTGTCAAATACATGTAGTGGTGTTAAAAGTGCAATTTAGTGGAATAAAAGTATAAAGTATAGCACAAAAGTCCTGATTAGTTGACTAATCGGTTGTTTTGGTCTTAAGTCAACTAAGATTTCTTTAGTCGATTAGTAATTTTTTATGCTTCTTTCATGCTGAATGACATATTTCCAAGAAACTGCAGGCAAATACTTTCCGCATACTGTGAATTACGGCAAGCTGTTGTAATATGCCTGTATGCAGTGATTACGTCCACGCAGCTCGGATATGTGATAATAATCACAATACAGTTCATCTCAAGGACAAAAGAGATGTTGTGCAACGTGTTAAAGAGAGAGAGAAAAAAAGACCTGACTTTGCCTCAGAGCAAGCTAACATGCTCCAACCAAGAGCTGTCCTTCCCTCCAGCCTCAGGACCGGCACAGACTGTCTGTCTGATTACGGAGACACACTCCTCCCAACACTGTGCTGGGGACGCTGTGCCCCACCAGCATATTATCACACTGTCTGAGAGCTGAATCATCCTCACATATGAGTGTGTGAGATAGAGAAAGAAGAGTGTGTTCAAAGGAAACATCTCCACGAGCAGACAAAGGTCCCTGTCTTCGCGCAGCCCCACCAGCGTTATCTGTCTCTATCTCTTTCTTTGTCTCTGGGAGATGCTGACTCAGTGGAACAAAGTGAAAGGAGCTGGTTAAACTCCCTCCTGTGCTTGCAACACAACGCTTCGTTTGCGCTTTTGAATTAGCTCGCTTGTTTTGACGCTTGTCGTGCTGGCAGGAGCACATTAACAGGACCTCTGTGTGTGCGTGTGTGTGTTGGAGATTTTAGTGCAGAGCGGAAGCTAATGTGCATCAATGTTTGTGTGTGTGAGAGTCGAGTTCTTCTTTCAGCCATGAGACGGCTTGGCTACGCTCCGTCAGCGGGTCTGGCTGTCAGCACAGCTCAGGTCATGCAGAACAATGTGACCTTGTTTGCCTGCATTAGACCTTGTAGTTGAGCTGACAATCTGATGTGCTTTGTGACAAAGGTGCAGCTCTCAATACATGTAATATTGATCACAACATTGTCTAATAAATTGGCGGTTTCTCATTCCTCAGTAGGGGTGTGAAAAAAGCCGAATCAATATATGTGCTTCATTTGAGTCTATACGGAGGTAGAAGGACATTTTTATTATTTTTTTTTATTGTTGTAGTCTGAGTAATGGGACGTTATATTCGTATCCATCCAGCAAAACAAACCACAGTGAGCCAAAATGACAAAGCAGAAAACGGCGGAGGGTCTGAACTGCACCCTCACATTTTAAATCGAACGTGGTAAACACTGCACATACAGTAAAGTATGGAAACACTTTGGGTTTCACACATTGCCAGGAAAAGCAGAGCTAGACATGATGGCTAAAGCTGCATGCTAACTCTGTCATGGACAGGAAACGTTATCGTATAGCGGTAACGTGCGTTCAAGCCAGGGCATCTCCGACTACATACTGTACATGCTGAAAATCAAACATTTTTACTGTATTAATTTAGATTTTTCCAAAGTAAAAGTCCATAGAAGTGTATGATTTAACTTTTTCCCATGATCTAGTGTTAAAAACGTTAACAAAAATCGCAATAAATCATAATATTGAATCCCAGTACTTAAAAATCACAATACATATTGAATCGGCACCCAAGTATTGTGATCGTATTGAATCAGGAGATAGGTGCATCGTCACAGTCATATTCTTCAGTAAATATTTTTAGCTATTTTGGGTGGAGGCCTCACTGCAGTAGGCCATTTATTTTAATCCACAGTAGCTGGTACAGTATGTCCCCTCATTCTATCTCTGCTAATGTGACAAATCACATAAAAAGAATGGCGCTAATGCACAAATTTATCATCAGGCAGGCTAAAAGCCAAATGTTGTTCACTGTGTGCTGCATGGTGCAGTAAGATGCACATGGGTAAGCCTGTGATGGAGGATGCAGCAGAGAACCCCATATGCAGCTACACCATAATGCATCACACGTACTTCTGGGAAGAGTTTATTGACGAGGGAGGAAGGCTGTGTGGGCGGGTCGTAAACATTTCACATCGGATATCAGATCTGGTGGGACAGAGCAGCCTGCGTGTGATTGTGTGTGTGTGTGTGTGTGTGTGTGTCCATGTGCGAGCAACAGCGTGCGAGTTGTTGTGCGAGAGAGTGTGTGGGACATGCGTGGGCGTGTGTGTGTGTGTGGGTGAGCAGCATTCCTATCCATCAAAGTCACCAGTGGGCCGCCCTCTGCCTCGGGAGAAAAATGAACCATCCCCAACACACTCAGCTCGCCGCCGTTGTTCTCCTGCCACCATTTCCTCCCTGATTCACCCTGAGTGGGACAGACACACCTCGCTGGGCCATCGCCACGCCATGTTCACAACACTACCGCAGGAAGCTGACACATACACATGCCTGCATACCTGGCATGCTGATACAAACAGTGTGAATTCATACTTGTAAAAGCGATCATGCAAGGAGTGTCTCTCTCTATGACAGCTGCGAGGGTGGCTCAAGAATAACTGGTATACTCAAACACACAAGTTCACAAGTTCAGTCAATGCGCCGTCTGTCTGGTGTCAGGTACGTCATCATTTCATATCTTGATTTGGACCGACCCGGCCTTTACTCTTGGTTTTGACTAAATAAGGCCCAGATCTTTATGTGTCTCTAATTTGATTCACATGTTATCTTTGAGATGGTATTGACTGCAGCCTAAGTGCCCGTTACTGTAAGTGGATAAAGTTTCTGAATTATACAGACGTTCAGCCCTCTGAATGGTCTGTACGGGCAGACTGGTGGATGAGATTGACTCGTGATTGTAGAGTCCATTTCAAACTAAAAGACATTAATCTAGATTCAGAAATAAAGGGAACATGTTACTGGTAGTGAGCGATAAGGGGACACAAGGTCAGGGAGGACATAGTGGTCAATACATACCAAAATAGTTCAAAGTAAGAATTTTGATGTTTTTCTTAAAGGTGCAGTGTGTAGGATTTGGCGACATCTAGCAGTGAGGTTGCGACCAACTGACACATCTCCCGTGTGCCAAGCGTGTAGGAGAACTGTCATGGTCGACGCCAAAACTCGAAAGGCCCTCTCTATATCCAGTAATGTTTGGTTTGTCCGTTATGGGCTACTGTGGAAACATGGCGGCTGGCTCTGTGAAGAGGACCCGCTCCGTATGTAGATATAAACGGCTCATTCTAAACTACAAAAACACAATACTTCTTATTTTCAGGTGATTATACACCAAAGAAAACATACTTATTAATATTATATTCTATTTCTGCCAATAGATCCCCCTAAATGCTACACATTGTTCCTTTTAAGACTCTTTCGGATATTTTTTGTAGCAAAACCTCTGCACTTGTACAGTGAGATTTACATTATTACACAAAAATGTTCAGCATTGAAGTCAAAATGAAATGTCTTTTTAACCCTTTCAACAGTCATATTGTGCACCTATTTAAAAATATATGCAAAAAAAGAGACAAAAAAATCAACTTTGTATTTTTTATATCGAAATCCAATCATCTTTTCTTCCTGTAAAACAAAATATGACGTGCGCTTACGTAAGCTACTACCAACCAATAATATCATGACATCCATCCTTCAATCATTCTGCAACTTTTAGCAACAGTATCAGGCTACATTGTAAGACCACCCACTTTTTAGCAGTCCAATCAAATGCGAAATATTTGATAAAAAAAAAAACTGTACATCGCTCAAATATTCTGTTTCACTGAGGAATACGTCACAGTAGAGAAGCTAAAGACGCTCTGACTTCTGTTTCACTGGGACTTTAAAAAAATGAATCAATAATATTTTCCTAATCTCATCTCTAGACTCATCTGCTCCTCTCTTCACAAAAAATACAAACTTCTATCAATTTATAATCTGAACATAAACACGACTTGAGTGTTCATGTATAAATATGTACACCTAACTCATGACTTGCTTAGCACTTCTTTCCAGAACCTTTTTAAGACTTCCTCAGACATTTACTCATATTCCACAAGACACTCTGAAGGACTTATCATACGTATTGTCGGACTTCTCTTAGATCAATATTCATTGAAAGTCAGAGGGCCATCTCTTTGGAACAACCTACTTCTATCACTACAATCAACATCTACATTATCATTGTTCAAAAAACATCTGAAAAGCACTTTAATAAGCAAATATTTATAACACTTAACGGATTTCATTGTAATGTGCATCTCAACTTTTAAACATAATCCTCTATGTAAATTGTTCATTCTATCAATTTGTGTATAACTGCTTAGTCTTGAAACGATGAATTATGCATTCTTTGTTTTAATCTTTTCATCCATTTCTAATTCTTATTGTCTTTTTTTATATATGTGTCTATGTGCAAATAAATATATAACACATTAAGAAATAAGTAACTATATGAATAAATACAGACAAAACTTAACTATGAACATGTGATCCAGAATCCAGTCAATTGTAACGACTCAGCTCATGATTTCACAATAACAGTTTACTGCTGATCTTTTTTATTTGATTCATTTGTATTTCAAAATGTTCTTTTCCTCAAATCCATATGACCGCTTTATTGCATAATGCAACTATTTATCATCAGAGTCTTTGCCAATCAGTAAATAGGGCAGAGACAGTTATGTGGCTGTGTGGCTTTGGTCTGAATGACTCAGAACCTTCTATACGCTACACATATGACACATATGACACATATGACATATATGACACATATGATGTGATCCAACATGTATTGATACACGTGATGACACATTGCGTATGATGCGTAGTACAGGATTCTGTCAATGAAATCCACATACGCTCAGCTTTGCATCAGTTACTGCGATGGATTTAATGTATTCATACAAAGATGTGAAGTCACAGTGTGCAAGTCAGTATGTAAATGTATGCAATGTGACAAATGAATAAAGCATATTATCACATAATTAATAATAATAATAATAATAAAGAAAAATCAAGCACAAATACAAGCCAGAAATGATGTAATCTAGAATCTGGTGTTACATTAGTGGGCAGAAATTTCATTTATTGCAGCACACAAAATACGTGGTCTGCAGTCATAATGTGTCACTACTTCTTTTGTACATACGTCTTGCTACAGATACGAATAGAGAGGCCAGGTCCCGCCCCATCGGTGGACCACAGTGGGACCTTATTTGGGAATAAATATGAATGGTAGTCAACGGTGAGAGACAGATCATTTTTTTGATCCCGTTTGAATTGCGCCACGAATCACACATATGATGTTTGTCAATTTAAAAGATAATTTTGCAAGTCAAGAAAGTCTCAGTTTGTTGCAAAACTGTTGATGTTTAAGACTTTGGAAATACATAATTAGAAAGACTACACACCCAAAAGTCGCGTGAGTGATGTCTCTCTCTCTGAAGCTACGATGCCTGTTGTGTTTCCTACTGGGATGGAATCACACCAGCAATGGGTCTCTTTTGTTCTTTCACTTCCTGGCTGATAAAAAGACCAGGAGTGGCTGGATAAAACACATCAGATAACATTACATTTGTGTGTGGACCATAGCTAAGTTAGCTAGCTAGCTAGTGTTGGTGACATACAATATATTGTGCGAGACGAGAGATGTAGTTCACTGAGCGGTTTCACGTAAATCTAAATGATACTACGACAAACTGTGACTTTCTTGACTTGCAAAATGATGTCTTAAATTGACAAACTTGATTTGTGGCGTAATTCAAACAGAATAAAAAAAAAAAATTGTTTCTCGCCGTTGACTACCGTTCATATTTTTTCCAAAAAAAGGTCCCATGGGGTCCACCTGAAGGGGCGGGACTTCGCCTCTCTGTTAGGGCTGTAGGTTTTGTGCTAGAAACATGCCCCCATAGCTTGAAGAAACCTGCTCACAGTAGTAGCAAATGTAGAGTGGGATCAGTGTTACATTTTGGGATTGAGTTCAAAAGGACTCAGTACAGCATAGTAGGGTGAAAGAAAGGAGTCATGAGAGAGCAGAGGGGTGAGGAGTTGAGTGGGAGTGGGGTTGGCTTCCGTGTGGACGGACGGGGGCCTCTGATCCCACACCTGCAGAAGGAGTCCTGTTTGAAGTGCTGCTCGCTCACAGCACAGATGATTGATGACACATCTCGAGCTCCACGGCTTTACACACCAAAGCAGACAGCGAGCCACAGAGAGAGTGTCAGAGCCCCAGCCGGAGAGAGAGAGAGAGAGAGAGAGAAAATGTGCAAAACGTGCAATGACAGAGGACAAGAAAAGAAAGTGTCACATCGGACTACAAGTTAGTCACAGTCACAGTTTACAGTAACTTCTGAACATCAGAGACAGGCACATTTCAACCAGACCCCCCATTCCCAGTAATGCGAGTCACGACATTCCCCTGCCCTGAAAACTTTTGATTGAAACTTGTTGGGAAGCGGATCCGTCATCTTCCAAATTCCACATGTGGTGGTCAGTGACAGATAAATGAATCACAACATCAGCTCGGGTACAGGCTGTAAAGTTTATGTATTTTTCAGTTACTGCTGAGTGAGCGATGACTAAACGCAACAACCGCTGTAGATTGAGCAGCAGCCCTGAGGCACGCTGGATTCTGTCCAAACATTTCACAATCAAACTCGCCGGATTCATTCTCTGCAGATGGCGCATTCATCATATGGCTGAGTTTATGTGAGTGAGTGTGTGTGTGTGTGTGTGTGTGCATAGTTATGAGTAACATTATGTACTGCTTTGTTTGTGTTTTGTTTCTATATAACATTTTGAACATGTTAGTCACTCCATCCTTAGTCAACACATTCCCAAGTGAAGTTGATGAGACATACAGTACTGTACAAAGTGTGTTAGAATACCATTCTCCTATCATGGCATGTGAATGTTTTGATAGTAATAGTGTGTTGACCAACAACCTAAAGTTATGTAATAAGTATCAGTCTTCTTACTGTAGCATAGTTGTACTCTGAGTTCATTCACTGACTTGTTTGTTTGGTTAATGGAAAAGTTTGACACTTTTGGAAATGTGCTTATTTTCTCTCTTGCAAAGTTAAATTGCAGAAGATCAATACCACTCTCATGTCCATTAAAGAGGAAGCTATAGTCAGGAGACGGTTAGCTTAGCTTAGTTTAACTCAGCATAAAGAGTGGAAGCAAAGGGAAACAGCTAGCCTGAATACATGACAAAAAAGTGTCCCCACCTTTCTCTGTTTAGTTTTCACCCCTTTTTGACATGCCAAACAGGCTTGTCGCTGACGGGCAGGTGGTTTTTAAGAGGATAAAGAGAGGTGTTGTATTGATATGCCGGGTGTTATAAATTGACTACTAAAATAACTGTCTCGGAGCTGGATCAAATGAATGATTCATAATTGATATGTTATTTGATAACCCAATTTTTATACAAGTAATATTCGTTCTTGGTTTAAATAAACAATTTGATAGTATTTCCTATCTTTGCTGAGCAGGAGTTTTGTGCAAAAAGAATTAAAATCCCATATAGACCCTTTTCGCCAAATATCGGCCGGGTGAGTTCAGTGTCTGAAGTTGCAGTTTTACGGTAAGTTTATTCCCCGAAATATTCAATATTTATAATCACAGCCACTGGCTTGTAGTAGCATAGTAATGTGAATCAGCCCAGTGCTGTGATCTGAGCCTCCACATGGATCCTGTGAGAATACGATGTACTGTTATAGCTTAGCCTATCACGTTTGTAACAGGACTCTTCACACTCCGTTCCATATTCTGTCCGCGGACCGTTTGTCTTGTTCACAGTCTCTCTTGTGTCGTGACGCTGCACGACTCATAGTGGCAGCGCACTATCCTCCCAAACCCCAGATCCAGGCCTGTCAACCACTTACTGCACAGCCTGATCCAAATGGTGTAAATTCGACACCCCCACAAAGTGGACCTGATAATTGCTGCCTTTTACAGAGCCGGTCTGCTCGCACTAAAAAGGCCCACAATAGGACTCAGCCTGGAACTGGGATGAATGTGCTAAATAAGCTAATGAAATCCACCCACAAGACACAAGCCGGGCACGATAAGAACCTTTATAGCTGTGAAACTCGGCCAAGCTGGGAGGGTGTTAGCTCTATCTGTTTGTTTATTTGTCTGTTTGACAGCCCACGGCGGAGCGCCAGAGGCACTGGTGGTCCGACAAAGGTTAGGTGTCAGCGTGGAGTGTATAAAATAGAACATAGCAGAGCGAGTGAGAGAGAGAGAGGCTGGAGAAAATAGAGCGTGGAGGAGAGAGAGACTCAGGGCAGGAAGTGTGGGTGGCTGGGTAGGTGGTTTTGGCAATGCAGAACGGACTTCTTGCGTATTACTTCTGGTAAAACAAAGATATGGCTTTTGCAATGGCGCTACCCATTCACTGAGTTGTATCAGTTGTAAAATATCTCGCTCTTTGAGGTCAGCGTGTGTGGAAGGGGACACCAAATCAGTTTAAGAGCAACACGCTGTGATGTGCACTGCTACTCCCTGCACTTTTACACTGAAGGAAAACAGATAGGAGATAATAGCAGCGAATGTGAGCGAGTGTGTGTGTGTGTGAGTGTGTGTGTGTGTGTATGTACAGTACACACTGATGAATACCAGATGCAGGCATTTCCTTTGTTGGTGCAAGCAAGTTTCGAAGTTGCCAAATCGCCCTGCTCTCCTCCCACACGGTTGAATACTTCCACACACTCCCACACACTCTCCAGAATCCCTGCCCACTAATCCTCCTCCATCCTGGGCTTAGGGGTAGCCGAAGCTGCAGGCTAATTCGATCTTGGCTGGTGCTCCTCTGTTTTATATCGCTCCTGTTGTCTTCCCGTTCTCCACCCTTGGTCCTTGCACTCACACTCTTGCTTAATTAGTTTTCTCTCCATCTGCTTTTACCCCCCCCCCCTCACCACCACCACTACTTCTTTTCTCAAGAGATCCCTCTACATTCTCTCAATACTTTCTATTTTTGTTTTCTTTTACTTTTGTTCTGTTGTTTTCTTCACAGTAGTGTTTCTGCTCCCCGACAGCAAGTCTTTGCTCTGCAGTTATCTAATCACTGATAGCGAAGGTCATTACGGGTCACATGATCGGGCTGGCAGGTCGCACAGAGAGTTGATCTCATCCGTGACGTCGGCCCAGAGGAGTGCACAGCGGACTTCTCCGTATCGCATTCTTAAAATAGCCCTCTGTCCCCTCTGACGACGTCATCCATTCCCGTCTCCCTCTGGCTCTGACGCCCCCCTTCCCTCTCTCGCTATTGCACTCTTCCCCACTCTTTGCTCTCTTTTTTCCACCCCCTCCTCCTCTAACTTTCCAGGCTTTGCCCCATCCCCCCCCTCTCTCTCCCTTTTTCTTCCTCTTTGCCATCTCACTGTTTGCGTTTCTCGATAACAGCAGTAATTCTATTAAAGAGAGTTCATTGTACTTTATGCTGATCGGTCCTCTAGCTCTCCAACTGTATGCCTGAAATTTAAAACATGTCCCGTAATAGTTGCAGTAAAGGAAACCTCCATTCAGGGATTCTTCTGAAAAATGATAACAGCATGCAAATGAATGCAGCCTTCCCCGGAACAGCACTTGAAAGCTATTCAAGCATTGAAATGCCACCGTCATTTCGGAGAAGAGGTGCATTTGGAAAACAGAATGCCACCGATTGCGTGTAGTTAAATATTTACTGTGTATGAAGCAAAAGTGAGTCACACAGGGAAGGCTGCGCCGACCCTCTGTATCTATATAACTAATGATCAAAGGCGAGGCTGCAGTGTTAACCCCGTCCACAACCACCGCCCACATCAACAACATCCTGTTGCTCTCAAACACGAATCACAAGCTGTCAGTATCATAAATACATAAAACCAGGAAGTAATCCCAAAAACTGTGATGACAACCCATGGCCTTTAGAGAGTTCCATTCAGACATCTAAATTCATGTTTCAGCATTATAAACAATGACTTTTAACCCCATCACGCATGATTAGATATTTTTGATGCTAATGCAAGCCAGTACAAAACAGCAAAGGCATTTGTACTCATTCACTCCAAATGCCATTAACATGGTAAACAAGCAGAGAAATCATTGGTACTCTAACAAACATAAAACATATTTTCACTACGGCTGTCAATCGATTAAAATATTTAATCACGATTAATCGCAAATTCCATTCCTTAACCAGGATTCGTTGCAGGTCAGTCAGCGTGGTTGTGTTGGTCACTCTAACACGTACAGCACGCCCAAGCTGATCCCACAAGTGTTGAATTGGGTTGAGGTCTGGACTCTTGGCAGGCCGTTCCATTCTCTCTACTCCCACATTGTGGAGGTAGTCTGTGATAACCCTGGCTCTGTGAGGGCGAGCGTTGTCATCTCGGAGGATGAAGTTAGGTTCCAGATTGTGGAGATATGGGATCGCCACTGGCTGCAGAATGGAACGCTATCCCACAGCAACTTGTGACCAGGTTGGTGACCAGCATGAGGAGGAGGTGCCAGGCTGTGGTGGCTGCGTATGGATCTTCCACCCGCTACTGAGGCTCCTGACCGTGTATTAAATGAATAAAGTGTAAAATTGCCAATATGTCTGGTTTGTTCCTTGTTACTGATAGAGAGTTTCATCATCCAATCCACCAAACAACTCAAAACAAGAGTCAATACCAACAGGAGAATACACTGTTTACCATTGGCAGAGCATTTTGGCAAATTTTTCTTGGGCGCTACCCACATAATCAGCTGTGCTGCTCATCCCACAAATGCATGATCCTTACAAGTTGGACATCATTGTGAAGGTAAATAAACAGGCTTTCTAACGATGTAAAATACAATGACCATTAGCATTGTAACAACAGAGAAATAACCGACCAAACACAAGTTTCCAAACTTTTTTTTCCCAGTTTATTTACTATTGGAAATCAATTAACAACAGAAAACAATGACAAATATTGTCCAGAAACCCTCACAGGTACTACATTTAGCAAAAAAAATATGCTCAAATCATAACATGGCAAACTGCAGCCCAATAGGCAACAACAGCTGTCAGTGTGTCAGTGTGCTGACTTGACTATGACTTGCCCCAAACTGCATGTGATTATCATAAAGTGGGCATGTCTGTAAAGGGGAGACTCGTGGCTACCCATAGAACCCATTTTCATTCACATATGTTGAGGTCAGAGGTCAAGGGACCCTTTTGAAAATGGCCAGGACAGTTTTTCCTTACCAAAATGTAGCCTACTGTAACTTTGGAGCGTTATTTAGCCTCCTTTACGACAAGCTAGTATGACATGGTTGGTACCTTCTCCGACTCGCTGCAACACTCCCTCCTTCTCCTGCTTTCCAAAGGAAATTAATGGAAAGTGTTGAGATGGCCTCCGTCACCGGATCTGGTGGAAATGCGCCATGAAGTGGAGCCTCGCTGCTAGCTTGGCTGTAGACTCTTGTCAGAGCATAACCCTTGTAATTGTGTCAAAGGAGGATTACGTTAATAAAGAGACACTAAATCCTCATCACTCCTTTATTTGCTTTGTTCACGCTTTATTCTGCATTGGTTGTCTGACACTATGGCATGTCAGGAACTGGAGGCATTTAAAAATAGCCGCTCAGAACCAGAATAATCATGACAACAGCCAGAACGTTACTCATCAGCTCATATTCAACTGACTCCAGCTATTTGTCATCCCCTTCCTGTCTATCACCATCAAGCTGGTCTTAACCTTCATCAACATGCCTGAAGCTCTAAAGTATAAACCAGATGATAACTAATTTCAGTTCGCTCACCACCAGGCTCTGGCCTCTTTGGCCTTGTCTATGTTTAGTCATGTCTATTCTTTCTATTTGATGTTACTTGATACAGCCACTCCGTCATCTATGAGTTCAAGCTTAATTAGTCAGATTTGCATCTATTTATACTGTACCAGCTGACGTGTTCACTGCTTGTGAAGGATGTGTTTATCAAGAAGTCACCAGCGTTTGTCGCTCAAAAGCAAGAATGTGGATGAAAACTTGATATAGTCGGACCCATTTCTTGGTGTGTTGGCTGTGATGTTCGGAGTTCGCAGTTTAAAGGGTCATTTGAGGCCACAAATGGGGGTGGAGGCGGTAATTCACTGCTACATAGTGTGTCATCATGAAATAAAATATTTTGTCAGGCAGTGTCATCAGCAGATCAGGTTAATTCAGTCTCTGACCTTTGCAGATGGGAAACGTCTGTCATGTATCACAGCTCATGTACAGTATTATAAGATTTTTCCACTTTAGATGTTCAGCGTGCTAATCACAGTTGGAAATAATTACAAATCAAGTCTGTCTCAATCCAGATGATAAAGGTAGTCAGTATCATCATGGGCTCTTTGAAAAGGATCCTTTGTTTGATTAGAGCATGACTCACATCATTCACATTTCCCAACGCACACATTTAGGGGCTTGCTTCGCTCCAACTCTCTGACACTTTTATTGCAAATGCTCACCATGATGTCAACAACAATCAATGTGATACTTGACCTCTGAATTGTTTGCAGACAGTCTAGTAATAATTAACTGGGTGGTTAGTCATATAGTGTTACATCATACTGAATGACATGTATTCAGTAATGCTTGCTATTTACGTTCCTGGCCGTTTGGTTGCAGTTTGGTTGTGTATTTTGCCTAAAATTGCTCAGTTAGTAGTTCGGTATTATAACATAGAATTGTTGAATATATAAAAATGGATTGTAAACTCGATACCAGTAATTTTGAATTTATCTTTCATTCTTAAAGGAATAGTTTGACATTTTCTTGTCGAGTAAGGTGAGACAATTGATCCCATGCTGATGTGTGTCCAGTAAATATATAGTCAGTTGGCTTAGCTTATCCTCGCATAAAGACTGGACACAGTGGGAAACAGCTAGCCTAGCTCTTTCAGAAGGTAATCCACGTACAAGCACCTCTAAATGTGAACCTATATCTAATTTGTTTAATCTATACAAAAGCAGAAGTGTAAAAACAACAGGCTGTGGTTATTACAGGTTTTATGTGACTATTTCTTGGCTGGTAGACAGGAAATGAATGTGCCTACTAGCCCAAAACTAGTCCAGCACATAAAACCGCTGTAAAACCACAACTTGCCATGTCACACAGTTTTCCGTACGGATAAAATGAGTAACAGTGGATGGACTCATCTTTCTTATCTTAACTTTGGACAGAGCCAGCCTAGCTGTTAACCCTCCAGCCTTTGTGCTAAACTAAGCTAACCAGCTACTGGCGCTAGCTACATACCAGCCCAGTCGCACAGCAGTTCGTGAAATAGTCACGAAATTTAGAAGAAGTCAACGTTGATTTATTTGTCACATAACTTGCGTATCTAAGTTACACAACTTAGGTGTTATTTCTACCCAAACTGCAGTCTTTTCTTAAAGCTAACAAGGTCGTTTTTGTAATGTAACTTCCGCACTTAAGTTACGCCACTACCTGTGTTTTTTTAACCCAAACCGCGATCTTTTCCTAAATCTAACTAAGTAGTTTTGTTGCCTAAGCCTAACCAAGTCAATCTATTCCTAAACCTAAATAAGACTGGAGTGGAATTTGACACGTGCGTCACATGTTACACAAATCAAATAAGTTACATTTCGGGACTATTTCACAAACTCCCATGAGACTGTGTTGTGTACACAGTATTCACTGCATCGATCTTCTCATCTAACTTTCAGCATGAAAGCAAATAAGTGTATTTCCAAAAATGTATAAATATCCCTTTAACATATTTGCAAATGTGTGGTATCAGATTGAATCCTCTCATTAAATGGCACTTTGAGGCATTTTTGTGAATTTGCTGGATCTTTGAAGGCTGCTTTGAAGGCTACTGATTAAACGTTACAACCATAAATAGTTACGTGCGTGGAGTTCTGTACTGGAATCCATCGACTGTATCTGACCTTTTCAAAGCTGTTCAAATAGTGCTTTGGCTTTCTATTTGGAGTCATGGAACAACCTCCCAAGCCTCCACGTGTGGAGTCAGTCAGGAGCTGCATTCGGCGGATGTCTGGCCCGGACTGAACTCACGCAATAACACACGCTCATGCAATGAGAGCTATTTGTTACATGGACTGCGTGTTACAACACAGCAGCCAAAAGCAGGGTTACATAGGTTGTTGGTGAAATAGGATAAAGTTGAGCAGTGTAAATGACCCGGTGTGTAAAGCTATACTGTGGACATTTGATTTGCTGGTTCATGTAATCGCTGTGCTATCCCAGATACTGTAAGACTGGAAAATCCCAGAGTGGAAGAGAGAGATAGAGGGATCAAGGGGGGACACGGGCGAGGAAGGTGGAGCAGAAAGGGGAATCAGGGGGGTCAGGGGGAATCTACGTGGACATTTTCCTCATCTGATGGAGAAGACAAGAGCTGCAACGATTAATTGATTGGTTGTCAACTATTAAATTCAAAATCAAACTATTTTGATCATCGATTAATCTGTTTGAGGATTTTTTAAAGAAAAAAAAAGTCAAAATTCTCTGATTCCATCTTCTTAAATGTGAATATTTTCTGGTTTCTTTACTCCTCCATGATAGTAAAGACATTTGAGGACGTTATTTTTGGCTTTGGGAAACACTTATTGAGATTTTCACCATTTTCTAACATTTTATAGACCAAACAACGAATCGATTAATCGAGAAAATAATAGAAAAATTAATTGACAATGAACCAATGAAAGGGAAATTATAGTGCTTTTATTAGATAAAATAAGTCCTTGGTTGACAAATTGGATCATTATGACATATTGTGCTGTGACGACCCCATCATTAATGTTCTTAACAGGAGCCATGAAGGCTTAGAAGTTATCTCCTATATATTGTTTGTACTCCAAAGTGACTCGTTGACTATTATAATAAGCTCCTACCCCATCCATGGGTGCTGGAATCCAGGTCCTGTCTGTCAGAGCTGGTCCCTGCTTACGAAGGGAGTTATTCTAGGTGGACACTATAGCTTGTTGGCATATTTTCCTACAGTGCCTGAGCAAAGGGGCTCGTGACTATGAAGCCACGATGAGTTGTCAGTCACTCTGGGGACAGGAGCGAGCGTCACACAGCTCAGAGAGATTAAAGGGGAGCACTTTAACACCGTCATCTTGCTAAGTGTGCCACATGTAATTTTATTTCTGTGTTTTGGTTTCCTGTTGTTTCCATTGCAAAGCTCACATGACCTGTTTGCGATGTCCTGACATGAATAAAAATATGTATGAGACAGTAGGCTTCAGTGGTTCCCAGACTGACACAAATTAGACCACAGACCCCCATTTGATAAAATTTTGTCCTAGGGTCCTCCATCTGATAGCACTTTTGCTTTTTAGGGCTGCCCCCTCTTAGTCGATTAGTCGACTAATCGGTCATTTTGATCTTAGTCGACTAAGATTTCTTTAGACGATTAGTCATTTTTTTAAAGATTTTTCATGCTTAATGACTCAAAACTTTAGAGACTTTCCTAGAAACTTATGAGAACATCTCTGGTAAACACAAGATTTAAAGTGTAGATAGTTTTACACATCTGTCAATTAAATCAACTAATCGATTAGTCATCAAAGTTGTGTGTTAGTTTACTAAGAATATCTTTGGTCGAGGACAGCCCTAATGCTTTTAGATGTTTTATTACTAGGGCTTTCAATCTGTTAAAATATTTAATCGTGATTAATCGCATGATTGTCCATAGTTAATCATTATCAATCGCAAATTAATCACACATTTTTCATTTGTTCAAAATGTAGCTTAAAGGGAGATTTGTCAAGTATTTAATAGTCTTATCAACATGGGAGTGGGCAAATATGCTTGCTTTATGCAAATATATGTATATATTTATTGTTGAAAATCAGTTAACAACATAAAACAATGACAAATATTGTCCAAAAACCCTCACAGGTACTGCATTTAACATAAAAAATATGCTCAAATCATAACATGGCAAACTCAAGCCCAACAGTCAACAACAGCTGTCAGTGTGCTGACTTGACTATGACTTGCCCAAACTGCATGTGATTATCATAAAGTGGGCATGTCTGTAAAGGGGAGACTCGTGGGTACCCATAGAACCCATTTTAATTCACATATCTTGAGGTCAGAGGTCAAGGGACCCCTTTTACTTCGCAACAAGTAAACTTGTAAACATGTCGTTATACGTATGTGGGGTCTCACATTTTCAACATCTGTTAAGATTTGAAAAATCTTTTCGCGTGGGCCAGCCTTAAGGTTAAGGTTTAAGGTTAAGGTTTAAGGTTTAGGTTCTGTTTGTCCTTTTCAGTAATTTGTGCGTGACTCAACAGAGCTTGCTCTTTACATAATGCCACAAGCTAGCAGTGTTATCACTGTGCTGTACATGAAGGAAGTCAATTACCTATCGCTAAAGCGACATCCTCATGGACGCAAGGATTTTTGCATTACGTACTTTCAGGAAATAACATCATTATTGAGATTTCAAGAAATTCTGTGTCAGTTGGGAAGTTTCAAAACAGCACAGATGGCAGAACAGATACGATGACACCAATGTTTCAACACAGATTAAGAGGAAGGAAAGGCAACCCAGAGGTGCTCCTCTGGTGTTATCTACCGCTCTGTTTCAATTCCTCTTTTGACATGTTGTGGATGAGCTTGCACACGGAGGCATATAACAAGGCCCTCACCTGTGCTAACCATGCAATCAAAAGAGCAACAAATAACCCACTGCACTTTCATGATGAGTGTGTTCATGTGCTCTCATGTGTGAATGTGTCCTCACGTGCCCAGGCAGATCCTGTAGATGTTTTGGAAACAGGGGGCAGAGCAGCTTAACCCAGCTGAAGACTAAAGTCTACAGGAAAAAGGGTGTGAAAGAGGCCCAGCAGGCAGGAAAAACACCTCCCGGGTCTGATGGACAGATCACATGGGACTGAGTGATCTGAACAGAGGAGGAGAGGGGAAAGAGTGCGCGATCTCTAGGAGAGGAAAATTGCGATCATCCTGTGAGATGACGAACCCTGCAAAAGGACAGTGGAGCAATCAGACGTCATCTGCACGGAGGGATCAGTGTTTGGTCCCTTGTTTGGGAAGAGTCAAGTGTCTGCGCCTGGATTAGCGGCATTCAGATGGTGCTACTGTTAGCTTTGGTTCACAGCTGTCAGCCAACCCCCCCTGCTGTGGGGTGTATCAGGACTCTAACATGAACTGTTACACAGGTGACAAGTGTACCACCCGTCTGCCATAGTGATCAATCACTGTGTGATGATTAGGTTGGCAGATTATGTAAAGCAGTGTTTCACAACCTTTTTTTGTCAGATGTAGACACTGCCCTGTCAACTCAAATACCCTTTTATTGGCAACACCATTTATTTCAACCATATATCCATTAAAATTAGCTATTTCACCATTTCTAGCCAACCATTTTAACTGTTTGTCCGTTACTTTAAATTAACTATTTCAACCGTTTATCTGTTAATGTCACTTTAAGCTAACAATTTTAACTTTTTATCTGTTAACGTTACTTTTAGCTAACTTTTTCAACGGTTTATCATTTAACGTTACTTTAAGCTAACAATTTTAACTTTTTATCCGTAACTTTAAGCTAAAAAGTTTAAATGTTGTTACTTTAAGTTAGCAATTTTAAATGTATCTGTTATTTTAAACTAACTATTTCAACTGTTTATCCGTTAATGTTACTTTAAGCTAACACTTTTAACTCTTTATCCATTAACGTTACTTTAAGCGAACAATTTTAACTGTCATTAGTTTAAGCAAATAATTCTAACTGTTTATCCGTTAGCATAACTTTAAACTATTTCAACTGTGTGTCCATAACGTTACTTTAAGCTAACAATTTTAACTGTTTTATGCGTTACTTCAACCTCTATCCATTAAAATTGTTAACTTAAAGTAACATCAACTGTTTATTTGTTACTTTAAGCTAGCCATTTTAACTATTTATCCATCATTCTTTCAACTTCTCGGCTTGCTTGCGAGCTAGTTTTCATGCACTCTTTAAAGTAGCGTTCAGGTGTCATCTGACTCAACATATGGGTATAATTGTAACTTTTATTCTTTCAAATTAGTTGAGCTACAATTTTTCACCCTTAAGCAACTGCAGAGGTAACCAGGTTACCATGTGGTGTACAACAAATCCTTGTTGAGAATCACTGATGTAGAGCAACAGATGCACGCAGCTCAGCATCATGTGCTATTTTCTGGTTTGTTGTTAATTTAGGTAGACAACTCCTGCTGAGAAACGCAGGAGAAATGTACAGCGAGACTGGAGTGAGCCTCTTCATCTGCCTCATGACTAAACATGGATCCGTGCACACACTGTCAGCAGGGGCATGAAAGGCCAAGCTTCTCTCACCACACTAACTTGAAGCACCAGTACGCATGCGTGTGCATGTGCGTGTGTGTGTGTGGCTTGACCTTGTGTTACCTAAAGTAATACCACAACACTCCTTTTGAAATCTCCCGTTTCCATCTGCACCATCTTTGTCTCTAAAACATTGCTTACACCCTCATACAAGCACACACACCTACTCACAAGTGTACACACAGGTTAGGTCCAACCCTGCTGATGCACTTCTCTGAACCCTCTAGCATGTGACACCTCGAGTTGGAATGCCAAGCAGTCACAATGTCTATTGTCAGCAGCTTCGGGGAAAGACAGATATTTTACACATCCGTCCTGGCCAAAGCCTCAGCCCCACTTCATCCTCATATTTTCTCACACACACACAAACACGCACAAACACGCACAACCTTTTTTCATTTTACAATTTTTCTTCAAGGGAAGATTTAATTCCGCTCGCGACGCCTTTTGTCGACAGCTATTGCTTCCTTTAGTTTTCATTTATATGCATATTGTTGTAAAATGTGCATGAAACCGCTCAAATCTGCTAATTAGAGCCTTGAATTTACAATAAAAAGGAAGAGTGGATGTTTTTCTTTGGTGATGTGTAATTGAGTGAAGATCATCAAAGCGTTGCAAAACTGGAAACAGACCGGGGATATGGAACAACTCCAAGCATGATTTAAGCAAATCTGCTGCTCTTTTTTTCACCGCTTATGTAAATCTCGGAAGTGGAAGAGCAGCTTCGAACACAACCGTCACCTTTTTATGTCTCTCTAGAGTTGTGTCACAAACGAGAACTTCATGTTTTGCGCCTGCATAAATGTATATTTACTTTGTTTTTTGTATCGTTATTTTGGTGTAGGTGGTGGATACGCAGTAATCACACCATCCATATGTATATATATATACACGGTAAAGCTTCTAGAAGAGTATAGTGGTAGTTTTTATAGCAGCATGTCTTTAAATTGGCTGCTCATTTCAGTGTGAATATGCATAGACACACGCATGAGGATGGAAAAAGCACTCTTCTCCTCTCCCACAAAAACACTCGGTGCAATGATTACCTGCCTTGCCACTCAGGGGCCATTTGCTGTTACCACAAAGCTGATTATCTCACCCCTACAGCAGGCTGTGTTTGCGGCTTTGCGATTTTCTCCCAAATGCCCACACTGCTATTTGTAGAAAATGTTACCTAGCTGGCACAAGCTGAAATATGTTTGTGTTTGTGTGGATGTTTGCGTCTGGGTGAGTGTTTGCGGCGGTGCCTGGCTGTGTGTGCATGTGTGAGTGTGTGTGCGTGTGTGAGTGTGTGTGTGTGTGTTTGGCGGGTGGGTGGGTGTTTGTGTGGAATGGAAAGCTGTAAGAATGGAGGGATGGATGACACAAACAGGGCAGAGTGGTGGGAGGCTGGTGTCAGGGCCCTACTCCTACTACCAGGCTGGATGCAGTATCTGACAGCTGACTGAGAGTCTGCAGGCCCCCTCTTTACACAGTCCCACCAAAAGGTCAGCACTTCAATCAGCTCTGCTCTCTGGATGCCTCTCTTTCTTCCTTACCGCTGCAGAGCCTCGATGCTGCCCCTTGATGCGCACTTAGCTGTGCTTGACCATATCTCGCAGGTGGAAATGTAGTCTTCACACACAGGAAAGTAGGGCTGTATGTTGTATAGTGGAAGCTTTGAATAATGATCTAAGCGGGTATGGTTCAAACTCAACATTTTACTGTCTATTGTGCAACATTTTTACAACAAGAACAGAAGTAACGGGGGAAACACTGTGAACTCGACATCTCGTATTCATCATTAAGATAACAGACATCAAAAAGCAGGTTACGTCCTTGCACTTCAAAATAAAAGCATTTCCTGTCAACACTATTCAAAGTAAAACTGAATTATTGACTGACCTGGCCACTATTGTGTCTTTTGGAGCTTATAGCGAGCTCGCTTTTAAAGCTAGAGTGAAAGTACTGGCATTATATGAAACTAGAAAACCTAAGGAATCAATTGGTCCTAACCATGTCATGCTTGCATGTCGCAAAGGAGGCTAAATAACACTCCAAAGTTACACTAAATTTTGGCGAGGTAAAACTGGCATGACCATTTTCAAAGGGGTCCCTTGACCTCTGACCTCAAGATATGTGAATTAAAATGAGTTCTATGGGTACCCACAAGTCTCCCCTTTACAGACATGCCCTCTTTATGATAATCACATGCAGTTTTGGGCAAAAGACATGCAGTTTTTTGCATGCAGTATAAATGTGTTATTTTCACCTATTCTAAAACGATGTATGTATGAATATTTCTGCATACTGGGGTTCTTGAACAGTCTTCGAATTGCATAAATTGGATATCACTGGAAAGCTGAGACTCTTGTGGATCCAATGAGTCAAATTGTATTCATGTGTAATGGTGTTAGTCCCCATAGTAGCCATTTCACATAGTGACAAAATCGCAATAAATCGCCTAGCTTAAAGTATCACAATATATTGCAAATACATTTAATCATTTCTCCTGTATCATGATATTATATCGCAAGATTCTTGCCACTACACAGCCCTACAGGAAAGAAGACCCAAAATGAGTCTATGTATCTCCACCATGTGACATCCACAGTATGTTAAAGTTCCAAGGCAGATGATTATGCGCTCTGGATGATATGTGTAATTTTGGTGCACTTTGGTGTGTGGAAAATTGCCATCCCCAAAGTCATAGCTGGCTCATTGCTCTAAGCATTTAATTTTTCCAGATCTTTAATTTCCTCTCAGTTCCGTCTTAGGTCTCTAATTTGCCTTCACACATCAGGCGCTCTCACTATCCTGTAGCCTGCCACCTGTCACTGGGAAATATTATGTCTGCAAATGATGAAAAATCGCAGTTAAAATATTATTTAACATGACAAGACTAGGTGGGCATCTATACAGCGCAGACAATACAAAACATAATCTTACCTTTTTTTGTTAAAACATGTTGTTTTACTTTCTGAAATAATTATTATATATTACCAAGTTTCATTATTTCAGAAAGTAAAACAAAAAGTTAAGATTATATGTTTTGACACAAGGAATAATGTCGAATATTATGAATTTTTGTGATGTGATGTGCATGTACAGAGCTATCCATGCCATTTTATTTTGTGATTTAGTGGATCAGTTGAGTGACAATACAAAAACAGGACAAACAAGACAGACAAACATTCCGGACCATTGCAAGAGGCATCCGTCTTGCTGATTGATTGAACGGGATGTCGCGTCCGGTAAATGAGTAATCCGACGTGTGATCTCGTATCTTTTGTTTTAGTCGAAGGTATCTTGATGTTTTTTACGAGTCACAGCACCTGTTTAAAAATCAGATCACTCTCATAATGTGTCATCTGTCACTCCCCCGTTTTATGCATAACTCCCCTATTATTCACCTATTACACTGTTTTATTTTTTCATAATCGTGCCTGATAAATTAACAGGTCTCCCAGTGCTGTCAGCTGCATGAATTATCATTAACATGAAGAGTGAAATGTCAACGGGGGTGCATATGAAGTGTGTCCCATGATTTCATGAGGCTAACAAGAGCAGTGATATAAAAGAGATGAAGAGGGTTTCAGTTTGAGTATCTACTGAGAGACTCTCGTCTGTGTTTCAAGTCTGATGAGGTTAAAGTCGCTCCATATCCCGATCCATGCAGCCGGTGACTAAGCCTGTATCAAGACGCTCAAACAGCATACAGGAAAATATCACACTGTCAAGCAGCCAACCTGTGTGTCATGTTGGGGCCTCCGCCAGTACATAAAGAAAATGTTGTTCCTCGATTCTTTCCATCGGATTTATGATTCATTTTATTGCCCACTGATTGACTGTGAGCTTTTACCGTTACAGCGACAGATGCCTGGGCACGAGCCTAACTATCCCCCGCTGACTTTATGAAGGGGGAGGCTCAAATCTATTTCCATTACTTAATGTTTTACTTTATTTTGTGTTATTCTTGTTATGCACTACTTTGGGGCTGCCATTTTCACCATCAATTAATCTTTTTTATTCATTAAATCATTATTTAGTCAATAAAATGTCACAAAATAGTGAAAAAAAGCCTGTCAAATTTCCCAGAGCCCAAGCTGGGTGACAGATTAGATCATTAATCAGTTAGTCAAACGTCGTAGTCAACAATTTTAATAATTGATAAATTGTTTATCAAGAAGCTAAGAGTCTACAGCCATGCTAGCAGGTGTCCAAGGCTGTGCTTTGGCAAAGTGGTGCTAAATGCTAATACCAGCATGCTAACATGTTCTCAATGGCGATGTTAACGTGATGATGTACAGCAGGTAAAGTTTACCAACGTTAACCACCTTAGTTTAGCATGGTTGCATGCTAACATTTGCTAATTAGCACCAAACACAAAGCACAACTGATTGGATTGTCATTATTTTTGCATGTATTTGGTCATAAACCACATAATCTTTGCATTCGCTAAATAAATAAAATCTTTAAAGGTTCTCTATACGATATCCAGAGCATTAATATAGCAGCAAACAACTATTTAAAGATATGGAGGAGTGATGAATGAAGTCACTCTCCCTCTGTGTTGTAATCCGAGCTTCTCTGTGCTTTGTTGACATCGCAGGGCTGGCCAGGCCTGTCTATTTTTCATATAGACTATGTAGGCCTAAAGTATACGACTATATTTTATATATAGATATTTTTTTCCTTTTTAACATATTTATATATGCTGCTAAAAGGAGTGGATTTTTGCCAAACCAAAAACTTCATTGTGTTTATCTTGCAATGACAGTAAAGCATCTTATCTTATCATTTAGTGTTGATCGATGAACTGTGTCCGCCCTGCACCACTACATTTTTTTAAGCTTAAAATTGTTCAGCTGCCAGTAACAAAGACATTTATGGCCGTGGCCTCTTTTAAAGACAACTTAATACACTGCTCTACTATCATTTGAGAAGTGACATCACCCTAAATGATGATGATTCACATGGGCTGGTCTTTATTCCTCCTGTGGTCGACTCAGTAAATACAGACCGATGAAGCTCTCACAAAGCTGGGAGCCGCTTTGTGTTCAGAGTACCACTCAAAAGATGACACCATGGATTGTCATAGCGTGCATCATGTTATTCACTCCCGGGCGCAGACGGTGCAATCTTTTAATTACAGTGCATGGCCATCCATGGGAGATAGACAGTGACTTATTATCGCGGGCCTCATGAGCCCTCAAACACCACCGAGTGGCCTCTAGAGTGAGGGCTCTCACTGGATACTCATCGTCCTTTATCAATGTACAGCACTTTATCGCTTCTATATCAACGTGCAGCACTTCAGCACTCAGGTCAGACGGTTTGTTCATGAGACGTTTACTTCATTAGGATGTGAGGCTGAGGCAGCATGACAGTTGTTGATGGAAACAGCTGAGAGAAAATGATGAATTTAGTGATTCAACTTTGACTCATTTCCTTGTCACTAAAAATGCTCGCTATGACAGTATTAGTCCACAAAAAAAAACAACTAAATCTGGATGTGCTACAGACTTAACAGTTCCTCAATCGCAATATCTGATTTTCCAGAAAAGTTGGAACATCCTGCTCTGTTTTAGCTGATAGAACAGGGTGGAAAGCACATGGTCATTTTCTTCTTTGACTTTCGTTGAAAGTGCGGAGCAGAAAGAGAGAATTGAATAGAGCTCGGTTTCAACGTCCCCCTATCATAAATCTGGATTAAAGAAGCTGTGGTTTTGACAGGAGCGTTTCATCTCGTCTGTGTGAAGTGTTACTCACATGTCTACGGGCCCCTCGAGGGCTGACTGATGAGTGAGTGTGTGTGTGTGTGCAGCTGCCTGGGACGAGCAGGGTTTGATGAAAGAGACAGACGGATTGGAAAGAAGAACAGAGAGCAGGATGTGTGAGAGGTGATGAGAAGTAGTTTTTTTATTAATGGATGCTGACCTCAGTCACAGTGTGCAAGTCTACACAGCACGTGCCCAGTGGAAAGATATTTCAACACGGTTATAAAACATGCTGCTATTCGTCTTCACTGATTACGGAGGTGCATTTGCTTTCCATAGTGGAAAAAACTCTATGAACTGCTGATTTGAAGTGGGAAGTGAGACCTTAAAGCGTGGGTAGGCAGAATATTTTTGGCATCATTGGGCAAAAATTCCATGATAACCTTTCAGCATATTGTAATTCAAGTGGTCTGAGAGATAACTACACTTTTGTACTTCCTCATGGCTCTGTATTCAGGCTTCTGTTTAGCTGTAAAATTGGAAAGTTTGCTCCGGCTGTTGGGCAGTGCTTGGTATTTCCTCAACTGATCGCAACATGGCTGCAGGGTCCCAAACCTTCTCATTTTGCAGCTAAACAGTACACTACAAGATGTTTCCGAAAACATTTGAGGCGAGAAATAGGCATTACAGAAACAGAATATTATTCATATGTGATCAGCGCTGCCTAGTTTGACCGTTTGATCAGAGTTTGCGAGTGATTGACAGCTGCTCAGAGACGGCAGGCTCCAGCTCGGCTCTGATTGGTTGTTTTCCTCAGGTCTGTGAAATCTTGCAGATGCCATTAGGAGTACTGGAGGACACAGAGGCACATGATTTTTATTCAGATTACCTGTTTCATGCACTACTGTCAGGATGTAGTGACCGTTTTATAAAAATAACTTTTTCTTATCCTATTTGCTCCATTTCTACCTACTGCTGCTTTAAAGCAGATAATATAATACTGCTTTAAAAACATATCAGTAGCAGTCATGAAATCATTTCTGTGTAAACACTGATACTTCCACTGTACTCACACTCGTTAAAGAGGCCCTCATAAGTTTTGACATTCAAACCTAACCGGTTGCGGTTTCAGCTCTGAAAGCCTCAAGTCGGCACGTGAATGAGGTCAGCGCCTCCTGGAGCGAGTCGGAGCTGAACCCTGTGGTTATGAAACAAGAGAAAGGCCCAGTTTTCCACAGGATGGGCAGCGAAGGACTTTTCCTGGCTTTGTCACAGAAGCCTGAGGTCATCACTCATAACAAACAAGCACTGCCAACACATTTAAATCAAGGCGGCCACCGAGGGTTCCACATAACTCCAACCCACAAGTGGGCTTGTTGCAGTAAAAGTGACTAAGCTTTCACCAGATACAGGAGCAGAGATGATTCAAAAAGGAGAATCCTTCTTTTATAGGAGTTGCCTCGAAGGAAATCACATCCAGCAGTGGTTATATGACAAATATAACGAGTAATAATAAGTTCCTTCCCTGAAACTGTGGTATGACGGGAAGTAAAATAGAAATGTGATTATCTGAAATGCTCTGGTGCAAAAATATAGCTGACATCTGCTGCCACCAAGTGGTAGAAACACTCACTGCAGAGCACACAAACTGGAACAGAAGTTCCTTTTAATTTGTGTTTAATTTTCCAGCTCTGCTTAAAGCTAGAGTAGGCAGATTGGAGCAAATATGACTATTATTTTTATAAAAAGGTCACTATATCCTGACAGTAGTGCATGAGTCAGCTAAACAGTACAATATCAGATGTTTCTGAACAGAATATTGATTCATATTTGATCAGCGCTGCCTAATTTGACCGTTTGATAGGAGTTTGCGAGTGATTGACAGCTGCCTCCGTTGAACGAACAGCCAATAGGAACGTTCTCTCTCGGAAATCTCCCGTCACAGGCTAGATTTTCTAAAGCCTGAGGAGGTGCAGAAGTCTAGTTTTCTCTCAGAACACTTGAATTACAATATGCTGAAAGGTTATTATGGAATTTTTGCCCAATGATGCCAAAAATATTCTGCACACAGCCGTTTTAATGAGAAAAGCTTCCTGAAGAAAGTGTGTGTGTGTGTGACTGCAGTTAAGTCATGATGATTAGCTTTACTTTTGTGCAACACGGGTCTGTTCTGAATTATGCAATTCTCTGTCAATTAGACTCGGTTGTCTTTGTGCATCAAAAATACAACATGTGATCATCATGACGTAGCAGGAGAGGGCCAGATTGAGAGAAAACAAACCACAAACTCCACCAGCACGTATTTCCAAATAAATTTATTTTGTAATTTTATCCACTGTACAAAGCAAGCATGGAATCTTCTGGACACTGACGTGACTGAGCTGGAAACACAGATGGACCAATAATTTCCATCAAAGAAAGAGAAAAGATTACCTAGAGGGAGGAAAGAAACAGTGACTCAGTTTGAGGAGGACATAACGCAATGAAAATGACCTCTAATTTCTAGTTACATGCGTCATTATCCTGTAGGGTTAAACTAATTATCAGGACATCTCTCTAATAATCAGATCATGGTGCAGCAGCTGACATGTCGTACCACAGGTCTACTCCAGTGCCTTGACGATGGCCTCGTTGGCCTCTATGCTGATCTGCACTTCCGCCCTCGCTGCCTCGTCAGATGTCCCAGCCAACTCAGAAATGGCCTTCTCCAGGTTGGCCTTGGCAGCCTAAGAATAGAAAGAAAAACAGAGTGTGCAACAATGAGAGACAGAACAGGAAAGCAAATGATAAAGCCCACAATTCAGATTTAGTTTGGTTGCAACATTAAACACGTCCTTATTATCTGTTACCTATCTTACTAAAAGAAGCTTCAACCAGGTGGATTACTAGGGCTGGGACGATACACCCATCTCCCGATTCGATACCATCACGATACTTTGGTGCCGATTCGATATGTATTGCGATTTTTAAGTATTGCGATTCTACAAGTATTGTGATTTTTTAATCATACACTTCTAGGGCTTTTACTTTAGAAAATATCTAAATTAATAGAGTAAAATTGTTTGATTTTCAGCATGTATGTAGTCAGAGACGTCCTGAAGTCAATATATCAGGATCATTGTCAGGCATTATTTATTCATTTTTTTCCAGCAACCTAAAAAAATAATAATCAAAGAATAAAAACATTTCCCTCACAAATTAGTGGTATTTTCTTTTTAATTTATAAGGGACATGTAATTTTTTATACTTCTGGTGAATATAGTCCAATCAATCTTATTTCCATATATGTATTTTGTATATACAGTTCCCTTTGCTAACAGCTTATTATGAAAACCAGATGTAGTCACACGTGTATACTTCCGCTAACTTCAAGTCCATCGCTAGCTCTCCCGTCAGCTCCGTTCTCTTTATACATCCATGGTCGGCTCCATCGGGGCCGTTTGAATGCATTAAACATAAATGTCAGTATATGGGTGCTCTGCAGTTGTAGCGTCCGACAATTTGACCACGGAGACGGCTAGCTTGACTATGGGGCTACTTGGCTATACGATAACGTTTCCTGCCCATGTCAGAGTTAGCATGCAGCTTTAGCTGTGATGTCTAGCTCTGCTTTTCCTGGCAATGTGTGAAACCCAAAGTGTTTCCGTACTTTACTAGATGTATAGTGTTAAACACTTTGGATTTAAAATGTGAGGGTGCGAGGGGTCGCTGCGGTTTGTTTTGGTTGATGGATACAGAACGGATATGATGTCACGTTACTCAGACTACAACTACAAAAGCAGTAACTTCCTTCTACCTACGCATAGACTCAAATGAAGCAAATATATCGATTCTGGCATTGAAAAAAAATATTTCAAAATCGACAAAAAAAAAAAAAAAAAAAAAAATGCGATACATCAATCAAATCAATCACCCCTACAAAGCCTGCAAAGTTCATCCTAAAAATCTTTTTGGGGCCAGCTGTGATGTAAAAGTCAGAAAAGCGAGGCTGAGCAACAACAACAAGTCAAAAATGGGGAGTAAGACGAGCAGAGAAAATCCCCTCTGCCTCTTTGCTCTGAAAGCTCCATTTGTCACAGTAGTGATTAGAAACGAGAAATGCCAAACATAGCTGGAAGTTAAAGGTCTCCCAGTAGGGATTTGACACATCTGCTATAACTCAACAGTGACTGACCTTTCCCTCCTTATTAACAGCGTGGGCCCATGTGCATTTTCACTGCGGAGTGGAAAACGGCGAGGAAAAAAAGAACTCATTTACTGCTATGAAGTCAACTTGACAGTGACACTGGCGCTGCCCAAGGTTAAAGACAGACGCCACCGCGGCAAGCGCATAATAACGCAGCCTAGCATTAACAAGACTGACATTTAAACAAGGAGTCAACTATGAAGTCCAACTGCAACCGCTGATCAGATGGATAATCATCAACTGGGAGGAGCTCATCAGCACAGAGGATCAAAATCTAGAGTGGGTTCAGAGAATAGTCTCCGCTGTCAAAGACCACGTCCCTGCTGGGACTCTAACCTGGACGAACAATCAGTAATTATGTATGCCTCAACCAATTGGATATGGACACCCATCACGCAAATATCATTCAACATAAACGATCCATAAAGTATTGACTGACCCACAATAGACTAACATTGTGGAGGCATAATTTGTTAACACTTAGTGGTCCCTGCTAGATGTTAAGAGTGAAAATACAAGCGGAAATTTCAAATGTGACAAAGCATATACGTCTTTTAGAGCGCTTTCACAAGCCGTAGTCCGTTTGGCTGGTCCAAATCAGAGTTAAAATAATACTTTTGGTTTTCCATTTAGTCCGTTTCAGTTTCACAGTGCACAAATTTAAGCAGACGAATTTTTCTTTTCCGTCTCGAGAGCTGCCACTTCTATGCAGGGAATCGCTGACTTTGATGCTGTCAAAGATTTTCACTTTTATTCGGCACTGATCGACTGCGCACGAATCCCTTCTCCTCCAGTTTATCTAAAATGATTTATAAACAGCATTAGTTTTGTGGACTTTATTTATCGTATTCTGTATTCTCTCGGCCCAGATGTGAAGCAAACATCAGACTTCTGCAGAAGTCCAGGTCTGTCCTCTCCCACTCATGTTATCCTGTCCTTTACCTGTGTCCATCTCAACAAATGCCCGCACAGGCAGCCTGCGTTTTGGTTCGCTTGGAAACGGTCCAAGACCACCTTTCACCAGCGGTCTCGGCCCATTTGTTTTGGTACGCACCAGAGTTCGATTAAAATGGACTAAGTATAATTTGTGACAAAAAATCTGCTTCACATGTAATTTGAAGGGAAGCTACTGACTATCATTTATGAACTGAATGACATCAACCTTGCAGGTGTAAACTTGATACACACCATCATAATGACATCAAAGGAGAATTGTTTTCTTTTTGTTTGCCCACTTCCACATTGAAGTCAAAGTTCAGAGCCAACCGCAGAACAAAGCTGCTCGGGATTAAAAACACTCAAGGACGCCACAGGTACAAAGATAATTGCTGCGAGGTCTCCGCCGGTTTTGTGAAGCGAAGGTTAAGAGAGTAAGAGCAAGTCTATTTTCAAATAGAACAAAATGTGGAAAAAAAAACACACCAGCCTCTAAACACAGGGGATCAAAGGTCTATAATTGAATTCCAGTGGACCAAAGGAAATAAAAAAAGTTCAAATGGGTTTCTCAAAATAGGATTAAAAATCACATTATTGTTCTGACAATCGTGCTTGAAGAGTGAACACGTTTTTTTTTTAATAGTTTAAATAACTATATAAGATACCTTTCTTTGGTTTTTTACACGACTTTCCTTGTGATATTCTGAGTCTCAGTCCTCCCGTTCAAAGGCCGTGTTCCTTCTCATTAAATGCCACAAATATTGATCCCTACCATTTATGGCTACCTCATTAAAAATACGTATCATCATAACCCATTACACCGTTTATAATGAGGCGATCAATACCATTACCATTAGTGAAAATCATTAAAGTAAATGCAGGGCTGCAGAAAGCAAAGATCACATGTACACCATAATTCAATACAAACAATTAGTGCTGCATTAAATACCACTTTGTGAAACGTGTGTTCAGCTTGTGTCAAGAAGTGGTTTTTCTTTTTGAAATGGATAAATTTACCACTTCATGTTATTGTGGCTCTCCTGCTTCTCTGTATTGATTTTTTAATTGTAATGTTCTTGTACAAATTACATTTAGCCTTTCCATTTTGATGACTTCAGTTACACAGAAGTGTTTTATGGGATAACCCAAGCTAAAATGTGCTAGCCTTGCCCTCTTGTGTTTAAACAATGCAAACTACTAGGGGTGTAATGATGCATTCATCTGCATGGATACTGTATATCGATTCAATGATCAATGATACAATATCCAAAGTGAACCAAAGTGAAAATATCGATACATAGACATCTTTAAGATACAAATTTATTTTGAAATTCCCACTTTGTATTTATTCTTTTAATTAAAAGTATAGATTTGTTTTCATTTAAATGTCTGGAAGAGCTCCGTAAAAAAAAATTATCAAATCATATTTTAGTTGCTTTTTGTGAGTTGATATAAATGTACCTGATTGTGTAAAATATCAAATTAAAATTGTTTTGTGGCAGACTTTGTGATAGCAGCAAATATCATATTGTTGTCCAAAGAATCAATATAATATCGTATCGTGATGAAACTTGTGATTTACCCTACAAAATACCATTGAATGTAATTTCATGGAGATTAGTCTGCATGTGAACTCGTGCTTTCCTCAACTCTGCAATGTAAACTTTTTATCTCGACACTCACATGGCAAACATTTCATTTGACATAAAGATAGCGTCTCAGCTCTGTAAGCTCCTCATGTGTGGATTCATGTAGGCTACACAAAAAGCAAACACATTCAGTAGTACAGATACAGCTGAAATATCTCTTGCAAAATTTATATTACAATTTTGATAAATTAATTTATCTTGACATAGTAAAAATCTAGAATCAAAATTGAGTAAGTGTTTGTAGATAAAATAAGTTTCAGCTAATGTAGTGAATAAAATATTTGACAAATTAGGAATTTCATCAATTCATTCAACAATTACATGAATACAATACTGCCAAAAAAACAAAAAAAGAAGCCTATTGATTTGCATTAATACATGCACAGATATTAAAAAGATAATAACTGTGTTGGTGTAAACCGTCTTGTAAAATATATATATGTGGTTCCACTGCCCAACATCAGAGCATAAGCCACTCTAGTATGTATGTGAGTGGAGTGATGTTGACATTATACTCACAGCAACGTCCAGCTGGTCCAGAGAAACACCCTCCTCAACTAGCAGTTGCACTGAAGAATCAGGGTTGACTGTTACTGACCCACTGCTCACTGCCGACACACACACACACACACACAACAGTATAACTACACATGACAACATACAGTCATCTTCACTGTGTTTTATGACCAATGATGCAATGTGCATTATCACAGAGCCAGAACGTCCTCCCTCACTCTCAGGCTGTTCCACAGTGCACTCTCTCATCGAGGGTTTCTTTCATCTATGTGACTGTGTATTCGGTCTACACTCTAAGCTAAATAAGCATCTACTATTGAATTTGTTCAGAAAAAAAATGGGAGGAACTCAATATTTTAATAAAGATAAATATTATTATTTTGTTAGCATTACATAACTACAGCTTCCATGAGTCTGAAACACACACAATGTCAAACCCAGGTGGACGGTAGAGCTATTTACTAGCAAAATCAGCTGTGAATAACTTAGAATACAGAGAGGTTGACGCATGTATCATGTTTCAGCTTTTCAGAAAGATCAATAATAAAACACTTATTTCAAAATGTGGTAGCTAAGCCTGAAAGTGGGGGAGCGATTTGGTGTACAACATGTACACCAGCTTCTCCAGATTAAGACTAAGAGATTACTAAAATCTTTAATAACTAGTCAAACATATTGATATTTGAGTAGTTTGAGTCGAGTGGCACATTGGAAAAAAGAAAAGACATCAAATTGAGATGGTTCTGATTATAAACACATCAACTACTGTAAGAATATATAATAGATGATTTGATATTTTGTTTTATTTATTAATAAAGTATAACAAAGCATTATTTGCCTACACATAAATGTCACTGTTTGGAGGCAGCAAAGCATAGTTATTCATTATTAATTTTGCCAGCAGGACAATAAAGTCTGACCTTAGCCATCCACATTTGTTTTTGTAAAGTAAAACCTTACCAAAGTATTTGGTTGGGGTGCCGTCGTCACTGAAGACTGTGACAACACCGGGCCGGAGCACCTGCAGGGTGGGTACGTGGGCAGGAAGGATACCGAATGCACCAGAGAGTGTGGGCACATCGACCTGTTTCACACTGGCGTCTTTGAAAAACACCTGGAGAGAGAGAGAGAGAGAGAGAGAGAGAGAGAGAGAGAGAGAGAGAGAGAGAGGATGGAGAGATGCATTCACTGACTTATAGGCAACAGTTCAACACTAACAAATAGTGACTGATCAGAGATGCAGCTGCAAAACTGTTGAATTTAGAGCACTATCAATGATATATAACCACTGTCTGCTACCTTTGCATTTACTTATTATGCAACATCCGATCAATCACAGATTGTCAGAATCACACGCACAAACAGACTTAAAAACAGCTTTTTCCCAACTGCCATAACCCTCCTGAACTCTGACATCTCTGATATGTCTGAGTTGAACACGTGCAATGTAAATCTACTGTTATGGACATGTGCAATAACATACGCTGATCACTCTGTGCAATAATTATAGGATGCTGTGCATTATATAATTTTCTGACGGACACTTTGTGCAATTATCTTCCAAAACTGTAATTTGGCAAAACTCATCTCATCAATATATATATATTGTATTTTTATATTACACTATCTTTTTTTATTGTATTATCTTTTCATTAGCACAATCTAATTTCGTTGTACTACACAATGACAATAAAGGGCTTGAATGAATGAAAGACTTTATTTCGAACATAAAAATTAATAAAAACAGATACAAAATAATAAAAAACAAAAAAATAGTAATAGTGTCCGAAAAAGAGTAGGTAGAAGTAAAACTTATATTTCCCTGCCCCTTTATTAAATCTTCAAACATCATGCATATATCTTTGTTGTTAGTGTATGTATTTTATTATTGGATCAAATACATCAGGTCTGCAGCAGCATGTAAGGTATAGACATGCAGCACTGTGTGAAACTGGAGGAGGAACAGTGGACTGAATTTAGTAAAGAGACATGAACCTCAAGGTTAGAGAGCATTTAACACACACTTGCTGAGTGTCACAATAGATTTGATCTTGAACTAACACATATTTAAAAAACATGTATGCATAAATTCCCTATATAGAAGTTAATGGAAAAGAGTGGTGCTTGTTTTTGTAAAGTATACTTTGCCACACTGCTGGTCAAAGACAGTGAATGACAGCTAGCTAAGCTAATCCTTTACTGACAGCCTTAACTGTCTGCATGCATGCTTTAAATACAATACTATGCATAGCAATTATTACAAAATCATGCATTAGTGCAAAACTGCTAAATGACCCCAGAAGGAGACTTTTCTGCACACTGTGTCGTTGCATTTCAACGTGAATCTAAGTTAGCATTCCAGCTAGCTGGCTAGGCCCGTGAAGCCTCGCTGTTACCTGTGTCGGAGAGGCGAAAGTGAAGGACATCTGCGGAGCTCCGGAGACCGCCTCGGCGTAGCAGCGAGTCTGCCTCAGCACCGGGAGAGACCGGCGGAGAAACCTGGCTGCCATCATGTCTGAAAGTTTGGTTTTATTCTTCTAGTTCGAGTGAATGACAGAGATCCTCTGAGTGGAGGCAGGCAGTCAGTGTGCGGCTCTGTAGGACAAGGACGTTGGTAACCTACCCATAAGGCTTTACGGTGGCCGCAAAGGATGCAGGGTAGTGTAGTCTATTGAACAAAACAGGCATGTAGTAGTGGGCTTCAATTAAGGTTGATTATTGTGGAGTTTGGATATCCACTTATCATCTTGTTAGCAGCATATTTAACTCAAGTAAGTATTATAATTTTTAGTTAAAGAAACTTTAAAACAGTGTCTGTTACAGCTACTGAGTCAGATATACCTTTTTAATTATCGCAGGGTTTACATAGGGAAACATTTAGGGAGCAACATTTGAGTGACAGCCCCCTCATTCTCACTCTTTCACGCAGAAATGCGTAAAGAAATGTGTAAAGAAAAGAATACAGAAATAAATAAGTTTCGGGAAATAAATTAGGGGTGAAATGAAAAGGGAAAATCATAAATTAAATTAAATTAAATTAAAAATAAATGCAAAAATAAATGCTTAAATAAAAATGCAAGAACAAATATATTTGTTAATATATATAATGTATATATTAATTTTTAATGTATTTATAAATACATTAAAAATTAATACAAATAAATGCATAAATAAATAAAAGGGGAAATTAAACAGAAGAGTAAATAAATAAGGGGTGAAATGAAAAGGGAAAATCATTCATAAATGAATGAATAAATACATAA
>CAKAOH010022255.1:0-20000 GCA_916701665.1 Sebastiscus tertius
ATGTGCATGAGGTCTGTGTAGATGTTATGTATATACGTATGTATGTCTAGATGTATGTTTAAGCATGCATATTCATCTCCATCCATTATAGTGACTTTAAGTGACTTTATATGTGTGCTTTTCGTGGTCATTCAATTTTGGTCTATTGTTAAATCTTAGCGTAGGATGTGCACAGACCTCATGCACATCCTACGCTAAAGAAAAAACATATATATATAATATAAACATATATATATATATACATATATGCATATAATGCATCCTCACATTGTAGCAACAGGTATAATATGGGTAGATGTGTGAGTTACTTTGATCTGTCTCTGGATAATGTTATTTAATACTGAAAGTTAGTGAACTATGCTGTAACTTTATAAAATATGTATTTGTTATCATTATTTTCTACTTGTATATTAATGTTTTAAATGTATTTTGATAATGCATCGTGCAACTGTGAATTTCTTCTTTTACCTTTAACATATAAAATGTACAACTAATTAAATTAAGTAAATTTTGCACAATTATAACGTAACTTATGATAACTTGCTATATTTGAACACATATCTTCTGCCTCTCAGGTATTCTTGCAGGTGATTGGTCAGTTCGTCTCACCTCCAGTCCTATCTGTGCTGTGATTGGCTCCTCTGTGGTTCTCCCTTGTTCCTATGACTACCCCCAAAGTTCTAATGAAACCAAGGAAGAGGGACGGCTCTCTACTCAGGTGATTCAATAAAGAAGGCATTGTTGGCAGTATATCCTGCAGTGTGTCTTTAACCAGAAGACTTCCTCTGCAAGAGAATGAATAGAAACATGCAGCTACAGCGGGTTGATTAACAATAACTACATAAACTTTAAGCTTGCAATTAAAGTTTTGGAAGTGGTATGCACATCTAGAGTTAGGTATGCATGAACATATCATCTGCTATTTCACAGTAATTTATCCCTAGTTCATTCCTTGTTTTCTATTTTTAGCAACTGCTTATTTTTTTCTTTTGCAGGGTGGTGGAGGAGGACAAGAAGGACAGCAGTACAAAGTTTTGTCTGAGATGTGGTGTCTTGAAAACAGTCGCTGTCTGACACCGAGGTATTGTTTAAGACAGAAGCACCTGTGATTCATTTCAGTATAGAACTCATAGCTCAGGGTTTAGACAAACAAACAAAGTGTCTGAGTCTGTCTGTCTCAGATATGTCTTCCACAGTGCCGGCATCTTCCCAGAACCGTCCTACCAGAACAGGGTGGAGTACCTGGGACAACCAGGGACAAAGAACTGCTCTCTGAGGATTTCTGATCTGAGGCAGTCGGACAGTGGGTCATACGTGTTTTACCTCATCACCAGCCACCCTACACAGAAGATGCCAGAGCAGAGCGGCGTACAGCTCCTGGTGGCAGGTAGGAATAGATTTAATTTACAACTAACAACTGATCATAATGAACATGATCATCACCTCCATAATTATCATCATCTTCTTCAGAAAAGCATCACAATCATCAATCAACAGCTCATAATCTGTAGAGTTGCAAAGTATTTAAGAAGATAGAAACGTAAAGAGAGTTTTAAAATGGGCCAATATATTATTTTAAATGCAAAGTAGAGAGCTGATTTTTATCAGAATCAGAATCAGGTTTATTTCACCAAGCACAGTATATGCATACAAGGAATTTAACTCCTGTTTTTATGCAGCTCTCTCAATGTCCTTACACAGAATAGAAATAACAGAATAAATAATATAATAATAAAAACAAAAATCAAATCAAATGTCTATATACAAGTCAAGTGTTTGGGAGTTGTAAACAATACAAATAGTGCAAAGAAATAAATACTGGATGGATATAATTTACATGGACTAGATGATTATGTATAGCATGTACATGTGGAGATGTTTGTATACTGTATGTACACCGAGTAGGATTTATAGTTACAGTGACAGGTATGTACATATATTAATATGTACATAAAGTGACAGATGATATCTACATAATACATAAGAGTGTGCATTAAAGAATGTAAGAATTTTAGTATATAAGAGCAGCAGTGGATTTATTGACAGTGTGTGACTCATCAATTATGTCTTGATTTTTACCCATATACTGTAGCTCAAGTTCATCTCAAAATCTTAAAGATGAAGAAGAAAAAACAGACAGCTTCAAATCAGTTTGCCTTTACAACCACAGTAGACAAACCATAAAGTATTATTTTATTTGTCCTTCCTCCATGTTGTGACTGTTTTTGTGCGTCTTTGTGTCTCACTGACACTCCGTCTTACTACTTGTCTGTCGTCAACAGTATCGAGTGGTAGCTGTTTTGTAGTAATTGTCCAAGAAACAAACATAAAACTAAGAATATGTATACTTTGCTAACTTCAATACTTGGACAACCAGTGTTTCCTTTCAGTGAACCACTTCCTTTATGCAACTCTGTGTTTGATACTTTGTGCTATTTATGAGAAGTAGAACTGCAACTGACCACCGACTGCATATAATTAACCTGTTTCGTAATGTCAGACAGTTTCATTTTTCTAACAAGGTCCTAAAGTAATGATGAGAGTCACTCACAGCCAAACATGTAGGGACAAACTGTAAACCTGCTGAACTTTTAAAAAAAACAGGGGATTTAGAGCAATTTAAGGTATTAGAGCCTGGTGAGAAGCAGTCAGGGTGGTGTTGGTAAGTGGTGTTAGGATAATCTACAGAAATGATTGAGAAACGTCTGTGTGAAGCCGCACTCTTCTTGTTTTTCTCTTTGTTGCAATGCTGTGTCATCCTTTGTGATTAAACCCCATGATCTACTGGTAATCTGTAGGATGAGCAAAACAATCAAAAAAATGTAGAATACAGTAGAACAGAAATTAATTATCAGAGAAAAGTTGGCTATTTGTTTACCGGCTGAAAGATGTTCAACTCAGATTGGGTACAAATTGTCATGTCACATTGTATTGTTCATGACAGCTGTACAGAGATGAGTAAATACAGCAGTTTAACCACCAGATTTGGGTAGTTCTTGTTGGGGAGATAAATAAAATCTAGCTTTTAGACTACCATATACAGTAGAGAAAATATCTAATAATAGAACAATTCAATTAATTCAACAGGGAAAAATATACAAAACAATATAATAATCTTTAAAATTATCTGATGGGTGGTTTGACCTTTGACCTCAGTGTTTCTAAAGTCCTGGCCAACACCCTGAACAGAAAGTGTTGTACAGTTGTTGGTCACAAATCACTAAACTTGAAAACTTGAAACCTGAAAACAGTCCTGCAGAAACATCATTACAAGCAAGCAAAACATTGGATGTCAGTATTTCCAGCCATGTAATTCGTATATGATTTTTGCCTTGCTGATGTACACACAGGGATAAACTAACCAGTCAAATGATTAATTTTCTCTTCTTGAATATCTAAAGTAAGACAATCTAACCACACATTCTTTCCCACTTTCCTACCTCTTGTGTTCTCCAGACTCCTCTGACGACGTCACAGCATCAGCAAGTCCCTCCGGTGACATCTCAGAGGGCGTGGCCTTACGTCTGGCCTGCTGCAGCCCTGCGGCCGGTCCACAGGCCCGTTTCAGATGGTACAAGAGCGCGAGCACCAGCCCGAGACACACTGGACCGGTGTGGAACATCACGGAGGTTACATCTGATGACTCTGGCAGCTACTACTGTCAGATACAGACTGGAGATACAGTGCAGAACTCAACCGTGCTGCCCGTTGACATAGAGTGTGAGTGAACTTTAATCCTGATTTAGTCATTTGTTTAGCCTATTGATGTGCTTCACATTAACAGAACTAAAGCAAGGTGCTTCTGACTGAGCATTGCAACAGAGAATTTGAGAAATTCTTGGCTGGATGAAGAAACTTCCTTGTTCAGTTTGAAAACTGGCTTAAAAGCAGTGACTCATATCATATATATCATATCTCATATCAGGTGTAACTGACCATTCATCTCCTTCCTGTCTAGACTCTCCTCGAAACACAGCCGTCTCAGTCTCTCCTGCTGCAGAGCTACAGGACGGACTTCCTGTGACTCTGACCTGCAGCAGTGATGCCAACCCACCTGTCCAAACATACACCTGGTACCAGGGTGCAGCATGTCTCCCTACAGCAGACAAAAGCTGCCATCAGGCAAGACGATCCCCAGCTACACCCTCCGGACGAGGCCCGACGCTCAGCAGCGCCAGCATCACCACTGAAGACAGTGGGCAGCACTGCTGTGTAGCAAGCAACAGACGCGGATCACAGACCGACAGCGTAACACTCACAGGCTCCAAAGGTGGATCAATGAAGAGCCTGTCAGTTACAGAATCCGAGTTTAACAGTTTTCAGTGGCAGCCATGTGTTCTCCACAATCCTGCAGAACATAGTCCCATAGTAACACCTGGCCAAACCTGTTGAGGGTTGAGCAGGGTTTTACTTGCAAATATTAGTACAAAAGGTAGAAATTGATTTCAAAATGTTTGAAAAACAGGGAGTGCTTCCATGACTCACAAATACAGTTGTGGACATTTTGTATACACTCACCTTTGACAATGACAAATCAATGTGATTAAACCTTACTAAAACAAAATGATTTATCTGTTTGGCCACTAACATATTACAAATCAAGGAGTGAATTTTTATGATCCAAACAGTTCTGTGTGTTGTTATGTAATACGAAGAGGAAAGTAGTAATTAAAGGGACTTCATTTTTATACCCACGTATAAATGAGGAGAAATTTAGGGTTCATTGTCTTGCTCAAAAACATTTCGATGTGTGGACAGGAGGAGATTGAACCTTGTGATAAACTGCTGATCCATTCTGCCACTTTTTAAGCTTCTAAATACATGACTTTATCCAGACAATATTTATTTCGAATATTTTGCATTTAACTCATTAAAAAAGGTTCTGCTGCCATGAAGTCCAACGTTATGAAATACCTTAACATTGTACGTATACTCAGCAGCACCAGGACGTTCTCGGTCCGAGGTCTGGCCATTCACATGCTGCTCGTTGTATTAAAGAATACTGCCCGAGACAGTTTGTTCTGGCTCTAATCCTGTTTCTGTTCTCTATACAGCGACGAACCCGTCTGAGCCCTCAGGAGGCCGATTGATCATTATCGGCGCGACCGTCGCTGTTCTACTGGCTATCATGGCATTAGTGGCCTTTCTGACAAGGTGAGTTCTTTGCTTCTCTCTCAGCTCATCAGTATTATTATGTTTCTTTATTCCTGTTATATTTCTATCAGCACTGCAGCATCAGGAATATACCGTTGGATTGGTGGATAATATCAGTAAAATAATGTAATTAAAAGAAAATCAAGTGCAATGGCCCCTGCTTCAATACTCTTAATAAACATCACAATAACAAAAGACCTCATATTTATAGAAAATGTGAGGTTAAAAAGATCCAGTGTGTAACACACAGCAGCCTCACAAGAAGTCATACTGGGTCTGAAACCACCTGATGCATCATTAAACAGTATGCATTCACATTGTTGCTTGAACTCTTTCAATAATCCAATCTATAATGTGTAATTATAAGGTTGAGGTGATGTCCGTAGTATAGTGTGAATATTAGATCTTCAGTGTCTGGGTTTGGTTACATACACTGTTAATAAATTATTAATTATATTCTAAGAAAAAATAATCAAGATCAAATTAACTTAATGATGTAAATGTCAGTGGGCTTTTTTTATTATTACTTATTTGTGTGTCCTTTCAGGAGACGGAAGTCATCCAGACAACAGGCGTACGTCCTCACTGAGACAACAGCTACAGCACCTTAAAGTACAAAACAAAATACAAACAGCCTACAACCACCAGCAGAGACCTTTTTATTTTATTAAAGTAACTCATGATTCATCACATTTTTTCTTAATATCCTCGGACACTCTTGTGTGTTCACCTTCACACCTTAAAACTAGTATTACATCACATGCTGTAACACCTTTTGGCCTGCTTGAGCCCCCTGTAGCACACAGAAGAAAAACAACTTCCTAGACTGTTGATGGTGGCTCCAACTCACACAGTGTGACAACCTGAAGATCACACGATAGACGTCGCTGTACATTCAAGCAAGCAGGAAAAAACCCTTAACTCCTGGATTTCAATGAGGATGAACTTGGCTCACCTGGGCTTTAACAGACTAAATGCTTCATTTCAGAACCAACAGATCTGAAGAAAAAAGGAAAAACTGTCTGAATATCTTTATTCTCGTGGTTATCTGATCATTTGTTTAAGTGTGACTGCAATCTTCAAGAAAGAAATATTTATTATAACTGAGAAAATAGACTGAAAATCCTCTGTTCTCATTTCCTTTTTTACTTTGTGCTTTTGAACTGTTGCAGGAGCAGATGTGAATTTGAATACATCCTCTGGTGGTTCATCACACATGATGACCACAGATTTTAACTTGCACCCAGTACTGTATGAGCCAGAAACAGCTCTTACTGAAAGCCTGTTAGAGATGATGATGAGGAGCATGAAGACGATGACAGAAAATACAGACATAATGATCCAATTAAGAGCTGTTAGCAGTCGGGACTGTGTCCCATCTGTGTGGTTTTGAGTAAACTCTTGGGTATGATAAGGCTCTAACGGATACTGACCAGAGCCTGAGGATGAAAACCAGGAGGACAGTGACTCTGACAACCCGGACATCACATTTACAACACGTACTTGAATATCAACTCTTCATCTCATTATCGGCTATTTTTAGCAATTTGCTTTTGCCTGATTCATCATATTAAAGTGAGCAGAGTAAAGTGGTGCACACATGATAATTAAGTAAACAAGGAAGTGCAGTGCTTTGTTTCATTTCAAGAGACAGTTTCACATACTGTACGTGCTCGTCAGGTCAAGAGCTGTTTTGCTTGGTTGTATTTACTGTATATTTTTTAACATTTATGTGCTGTTTTAATGAGAAATAGAGGTGCACATATTGTAATGTCACTGATTCCATTACATATACTGAGCTTCTGATTTTAAAGCTGTTTTGAACCACAGTGTGTGTCATCTGAGATTTGTTCTAATTGTGACGTATCTAGCGTATTGTAGAGTGATACCAAGGTTTACAGAATGTGTGTTATTTTAGATTTAATGAAGATTGTACTTTCCATTTTCCAACAATTAACTGCTCAAAAGGAAAATTGCCTTGGAAACAAGAGTTTATTGCACGCAAAACATATTAATAACATATTTATTTAAATGCACATGCCCTTGAAAAACATAATCTATACAGTTATCACAGCAGCAAGTTAAAATGCTCGTTCTTATGCATGCAGGTGTTTACACGTGTTGTTTTGTGTAGTTTTCACCAGAAGGTATACAAAAAGATTATTGAATAGCGATCAGTGACGACTACCATATTGACCAGTTCTGTCATCTGTGTGAGGCACATATTGATCAGTTTGCAGTGTGAAACAAACTTTAAAATGCATTGACCCGATACACGCACGCTATGCTGTTGTAGTTGTGTCTGTTACAATTACAAACACTAATTGCTATGAAATCTTGTTATATCTTAACAAACCTCAACCCTGAGCTTACCCAAACTAAATCATTTAGTAGACCGAAGTACTGTATTTACAAGCAGAACATAATGTACATGAGTATTTTAAACACAAGGGGGCAGCATCCTGGTTTGACTACAATGACTCTGGACACTGTCTGTTGTTCCAGCAGTGAACCATTCGCTCAACTGGAACATGTTCAATGTAAAATAGCTTCATTTAGTTACACTTTGTGGGTATTTCACTGATAAAAACTAGGTCATGTTTTCTTGGTAATGTCTCCAGTGTCATGAGAAGGACTGACTGTTTGAACAGACGGGGGTCAGGAGAGAATGAGAGGTGATGCTGCATTTTTCATGCTGGCAAACTTGCTGCTCAACTCTTTAACTTAAGCTGTATTCTGGTTGAGCTCCAGGCAGCATACCACTGAACCACAGACGTTCCCGTGCCAAGTCGTGTATCTGGTGTCATGAAATATCATCAGGCTGAACAGACGTTTCCTTCTACGTGACTCAGCTCTTTAGGTTGATGTTTTCATAATCATGGCCATTCTCCTGAAAACATAACAGGGCAACATTTAGACATTTTGTATTAAACCGTCGTTCGTTTATTTAAACAGAACCGCGTCCTTCTTACCTCTTTATCCACAGCAGAGTTACGTCTCAGCCTCCTGAAACAATGGAATAAGAAAAGTGTAACGTTTCATAACAGTCATAGTATGAAATGTCATAGTCCAAGAGGCACAAAATCAAGAATGTTGTGTATAACTGAACTCACCATGCCCAGATAATAACCAGTGGAAGCAACAGGATGATAAAGACTTTGACTCCAATACCAACAAAGAGGACAACACGGTTAACTAGTAGAGGTAGAAATAAACTGTGAGAAATTTTCAAATATAGTTAAAAATGTTCAGCAAATACATTGTAAAACTTTAGCTGATGTTTCTTTAAATTGCATGTTAATGTATCTTCTAAAATCAGGTTTATGGTTGTGATGAATAAAATGCGATTGTATCCCCACCCCACTAAAAATCCTTCCAATCAGGCTTTTCAAATTCACCATTTCCCATTGGATGAGCTATTAATCACTTATCAATACAGTCCCTGAACAGGTTGTAATAGCTCAGCGTGATCCATCTTGTGTTCTCTACATACTCACTGTCTGTTTCATCCACTGTCAGCAGCACCTCGGTTGAGTTGTTTCCCCCTAGATGGTTCCTGGCCCGGCAGAGGTAGAGTCCAGTGTGGGACGCGTCCACAGAGGGGAGGGACAGCACCTGTCCTGATCCCACCTGCAGCATGGAGCCAGTACTCACCCTGTACCAGGTGTAGCTGTCTGCTGCAGGGTCAGCAGCACTGCTGCAGGTCAGGTTCACACTGCTGCCCTCTGTCAGGGGGCCATGATAACTCACCTCAACAGACACATTCAATGGAGGATCTGTATTAAAAACACGACCACTGCGTTGTTTTATACATTCATTTAGAGACTGTATTTTTTTGTAAAAAAGAAAATATTCAAGGATGATCCTGACCATTTGTAGCCAAACATTAATTGTCAAAGAATACGTCGTTTAAAAATGTAAAGTCAACATTTTGGGAAATATGATTCCCTACTCAAGTCTGATACCACTCTCATATCTGGACAGTAAATACAAAGCTACCACCAGGAGTTGGTTAGCTTAGCTTAGCACAAAGACTGGAAACAGCCTGGCTGTGACCAGCGGTGAAGTCCCGCCCCTTCCGCTGGACCACCAGGGACCTTATTTTGGAAAAAAATATGAACGGGAGAGGGACAGATATGTATTTTTTGGTCCCTTTTGAATTGCTCCATGAATCACACAGATGATGTTTGTATATTTAAAAGATCATTTTGCAAGTCGAGAAAGTCTCAGTTTGTTGTAAACCTGTTGAAGTATCAGACTAACGTTTCATTTGTGTGTGGAACACAGCTGAGTTAGCTAGCTGGCTAGTGTTGGTGACGTATATTGTGTGAGACGAGAGATGTAGTTCACTGAGCGGTTTCACACTAAACTAAATGATACTACGACAAACTGAGACTTTCTTAACTTGCAAAATGATGTTTCAAATTGACAAACATCATGTGTGATTCATGGAGCAATTCAAACAGGATCAAACAAATATTTATCTCTCTCTGTCTTTGCGCTAAGCTAACTGGCTAACTGGCTGCTGGCAGTAGCCTTTTTTTAATGGACAGACATGAGAGTGGCATCGATCTTCTCATCTCACTCAATACGCGACAATACACAATAATAAGCATTTTCCGATTGTGTCTAGAAGGTAACACACAAGTTATGAGAACGTGCAAAAACTCTTGGGAGACTTGCTGCCAGACAATCCATCCAACCTTAAACTTTCAAGGTCAATGCTTAACCTTAAAGCCCCCCTCCAGTGTTTTTTACCTGTGTATATTTCATATTTTTTTGAGTTCTTTCCTTACTAAGTTGATCAGCCACACTGTTTGCCAAATTGTTTTTTAACAAATAACTTAATTTTGTGCTCAAAGTTTAAAAGAGAAGGTTGTTGGTAAAATGGGAATATGACTATAGTAGAAGCTGCAGGTCAAAGGTCATCATCCAAGCTTGCACAGTTGCACTCATGCTCGTTTGTGTCCGAGCAGCAAACTGATAGATCTGATTATCTGTTCGTCTTTCTAGTTAGTTAGTTAGTTAGTTAGTTAGGTGTAGTTAGCTCACCCAACTTGTTGCATTAGCTAACTGAGGGTTGTCATTTTATTTTTAGTTTCCTTCACCTTAGTTTAGTGTTTATTTTCACAACGGCATTTGTGTGTGTGGTGAACGGGTGAAATCAACGCAGTGAATTACACAGAATGAACACAACACGCTGACTGTCTGTCTCACTCGCTCTCTTCTTTACCTACTCCTCCTGCTGGAGATAAATTAACGGAAAGCAGCTGATACCGAAGGTTTGCGGGCCTCTAACAGATCTGAACAACAGAAGCGTGCAACTTTCAGCCCAAAAGAAAACAAGAGAAAAGTCCCATTAGAGAAACAAACGAATCCCAGAGCAGCCTGGTGCGGTGTCGGTGCTGGGAACTGAGGTGAGAGCGGCCGGTGCTGGCGGACGATGAACCTCCAAAACGTCCCGAAACTCCATTTCAAACGGCGGACCTCGGCAACATGTCTCTCCGGCCGGCGTGCGGTGGTGCGGCTACTCAGCCAGCAGACGGCCGCCTCGCCAGGAGGAGATGATGAAGAAGAGAGCGTGTGAGAGAGAGTCGGCGTGTTGCACTAATTCTTGTCTCATTTGTGGGTTGATAAACAGTAAATTAATCTAAGCTGGTTTCATCTAAACTGGGTTGAAAAACAATCCAATCTGGTTGCCATGGTAAAGAATTATGTCTGACTATTAACCAAACCCCCACTCTCTGTTTGAGAATGAACGTTAACCAAAAAACAGGAAGTAAAACTGTCTGGAGGGAGGGAGGGACATTAACCATCTTGCAAGAGTTTTGCAACTTGTAGATAATGTTGAACTATTCCTTTAAGTTCATGCATCACACAGTAAAACACCAGTTTCTCCATAGTAAACATACTTACACTGAATATCCAGAGCCACAGGGTCAGATAGCACTGACTCCTGTCCTTTGACAGCACATGAATAATTCCCAGCATCCTCGGCTTGAGCCTGGAACACTGGTTCGGCTACTGGACGTCCACCTTTGAACCAAACTGTGCTGGGAAGTTGGCAGGATGTGCTCGTGTATGTTCCACATTTAAGAGTCACGGTGTCTCCTGCTCTCACACTCTCAGGGTAAACACTGGCTCTCAGCTCTGCATCGGTCAGTTAAAGAAACAGAGACTGTGATGTTCAGAAAAGATGAAAACATTTGAAGAGTAACACTCAATGTGCAATAATTTTACCTGTGACAGTCAGATACACTGATTCTTTACTCCGCCTCCCATAGGTGTCCGTATCAAACCTGAAGTAGTAATATCCACTGTCACTATCCTGCAGGTCGTGAATCGCCAGGCCACAGTCGTGCAGCTGGTCGCCAACATATTCAGAGCGATTTTGATATGAAGGAAGGTCTGAGAGCTCAACGCGTCTCCAGATGCCATCTTTTGATTCCCCTTTGTACCATGCAGTCTTTATAACAGTTTCCCCGTCTGTGTAGTTGTATGAGCAGCTGAGCTCCACTGATGATCCCTTTAAAGCACACAGATTTGGGTTTTCAAACGTCACTGACCAACCAGCACTCACTGTTCCTGCAGAGAGATCACAATGTCATGCATTATGTTTTAAATAATTATTTTACTGTATGATGAGTTGAAAGAAGGAATGGAAACATATTCTGCAACAATATGGCTTTAACTTTAAGATGTGATTTAAAAGGATTAAAGGGAGTGAACTCATCAGAAAAGTCAAGACTATTGGTTTGTTTTCAGATGTGGAGAGTATATATATATGAGGATTAGAAATTCAGTGTAAACAGCTGTGCCCTTTGGTACTCTAAAGCTTTTAGTTGAGCGCCCAACTCAAGAGTTTCTTAATGACGGTGGCTGCACAGAGGAGAGAGATTTTAATGAGCATATTAAACTGAATCTTTAAGAAAGCGTTGGTCTGGTTGCAAATTTTAATTTGGGTAGTGAGGACGGTGAGAACCCCAGCCCCTGTGAAAATGAAATTACGCCCTTGCTAGAAGTATCTACACTATTTATAGCATAATATGGACAAAATAGATAGAATAAAGTGAATTAAATAAATTAAAAATAGTAGTTGTGTAAAGAAACAAAGAAAACTGATCAGAAATAAATACAAGTCTCACACTTTGACTTAAGATGTAAATTGAAAAATGATCTCTCCTTACCTGGCATCAGAAGCACCAGTATTAGGAGCATCTTCTCCATCAAATGCAAAACACAAAATTTCGAGATGTAAGTGAGATTTGATTTCTCATAAGTGGGCGTGACAGGAAGCACAGATCACAGACACCTTCAGGAGGACGAGGGAGAACAAATAAATTAGAGCTAACTGTGCACCTCTGGGAGTGGAAAGAAAGAGCCTTTGAGCATGATGCTCCCTTAGCGGCTGCCACGTCACACATCTATGTGAAGGGGGGTGGGGTCAGCTAAATCATTTGATTACATAAGCTGTATTTCTGTATAAGCAAGAGTGGGTGTGTAATAATCTAATGAAAACAATTAATGAAAAAAGGACATGTGTGGCACATACCAAAATATAACAGCAGGAATAAGATAAGAAATGGGGGGAAAAAATCGGTAGAAAAACACACAAAAAGAGAAGAAAATAGTCGTCTGTAAATGTGGAACTTGTGGTTGAAACTTCATTTCCTCCGTCTTGCATCACTGTATGTCATGCTGATTTGTTGCTTTCCTTCTCAAAACGTATTTACTTTTTTACTTTTCTTCTGTGGCTACTTCAAATGTTTCTTTTTATATGCTCCATCAAAACAAAAGCTAAAAACACAAGACAGCCTTTTAAAGGGTGCAGTCTACTCAAACTTCAACATCATCACTGATGTTGAAGTTTCACATCTCAGTCTAGTAGTTTCCTGCTCAGTTATTTATGTCATGCTTTGATCCAGATTGAAATATGTCAAAAACTAATTATGTCTTTTGCTCTTGCACCATAAACAGGTCACAGTTTTCAGATATTCGGTGAAATAAACAGCTGTTATGGACTGGCACAAAAGTGTGTACAGACGTTCATGATTCCTACTCAATGCAGTCAAAAAGAGAATTGAGGCCCTGACTTTTCATCTATCCTGCAAAATATGTGCAAAACTAATTAATATCCCATCAACATTAGTTGTACTGTGTGTTAAATGCCAATTAGCAAAAGTTAGCATGGTAACTAAGATGGTGAACCTGCTGAACATCAGCATGCTAGCATTGACATTGTGCGCGTGTTAGCGTGCTGATGGTAGCATTTAGCTCAAAGCACCGTCGTGCCTAAAAGTTGGTCGTGTCTAGAAGGTTAAACACGCACATTGTGAAACTCTCGCTAGATAGTTAAGGTTAGGCACTGACCTGGAATAGCTATGGTTAGGCATTGACCTGGAATAGTTAAGGTTAGGATAGGTTGTTGGGCAGTGAGTGTCGCTAGAGTTTTTGCAAGTTTTTGCAATTTGCAGGTTACCTTCTAGACACAACCCTAAAAGTTCAGCCTCACAGAGACGCTAAGAAGAGGCTGTAGACTCTCATGGTACATGTGGACAGGCTCTGTCCTTTCATGCTTCCCAGTCCAGTAGCGTGGCGGTGCGATTCGAGAGACGGACCGTCAAGTTGCCCGTTCCTCATTTGCATAAAGTTGAAGTCTAGGCTACTTTATGCAAATCGGGGCGTCCGGCGCAACTCACCGCTTCTGGAAACTCCCGAGAAACTTTTAAACTAAACGTTGTCGATCTAAAATAAAGACAGATTCATCAACTGCATGGCTTATTTCTCACATAAAATGTAAAACTATTTTCATAATGTAAGAGAAGGAAGTTTCCAAACGAGCCGCCATATTGCTTCCACTTTGAACGCTGGGAGCAGTAGCCCCGGAGGGAAAGCGCACCAATCAGGTGTCTTGTGTCTAGCGGCAGCCCATCAAGTGTCCAATGCTGGGAAGCGAGGCGATCCTTCGCGATAAAAAAAACGCCCCTGTGGACACGCACCATGAATCTTCTTATCAACGCAGTAAGCGAGACTAAATATAATCTTCCTCTTTCTCCTTAGAAGAAAAACCATCATCTCAATGTCTGTACGATAAACAACAATACACGGTAATTACTGTAATTGGAACATTCACATAAAAACTAGTGAAAGTATGTGGTGAAATGTGATGCCACTTCTGTTGTGATGGCAGCAGGGCAACCTGCTTGTCCTTCAGGCAGAAGGAAATAATTTTAAAGTTCTTTGTCTAAGGGTGTGTGTGTGTGTGTGTGTGTGTGTGTGCGTGTGTGTGTGTGTGTGTCAGAGAGAGCGAGAGAGAGAGAAAGCAGAAAAGCGCTGCGTGATCAGCATTGACGTTCCTTCCAGAACAGCTATTATTGGCTCAGGCCCGGCCTGTTCAACCTGTTTGCTTCTCATTTGCAGGTTCCTTGTAAAACAGGTAGGTGTCCACGTTCCTTCAGGTGCCTCGTTGTTCTCAACCTCCCTCCTGGTTTAGAGCAGGAGGATAAAGTGAGGCAGACAGAGGTGAAGAGAGAGAGTCAGCATTTATAGTTAATTGAGGCAGCAGATATAGATCAGACTTTACAGATGAAGGTGTCATCTGAGAAGTTCATTTCTGAAATAAACAGGATTTATTTTTAAAAGGAGCTGCATCAAATTCTTCAAATAAAGGAAGTTGCCTGCAGACCTTCTGGGGAGTTTCCAGTTCATGTTGAGGTTTGTGTTAATAATCTCACAGTCTTTCTTTGCATTTCAACATACTTGTTCCGTTTTACTGTATTTCTCACATTTACAAAAACCTTGTCAGATTTGGGGACAAAAGAGTCATGATGATGGGTGACAAGATTATGATACTGATGTTTTAAGAAACCAACAACTATGGATGACTAAAGCTCAGTAAAAAAACATGAGTGATAAAATGGAATGAATTTGCATATCATTAAAAGTCAACATGACTTATTCCTAATCCATAAAGCAGAAGACTTGAATCAGTAAAAGTGAAGAAAGGTTTTCAGCATCACTTATTACTAAATATTAAATCGGATCATTTTATGGCTTAAAATGCTGCTCCAAATATCCTCATCCGACTGATGGTGTGCAATAAAATCTTTGGTTTAATATATTTCTATAGACGATAATAGTTATTTTTCAAAAGTCCTAAAATACTTGCAGCCTTTTCATATAAAAAGAAGTGACGGATTGAATCTGTATTTAAAATCACCACAGTGTAAATAACCATTATCTGCCCTCAGGTGATAGTCATCAACATCAACCTTTAACACAAGGAGGGTTGTACTATTACATGCATTGTGTTCCTTTATTGTTGAGTGAAAAGTAAAGTTTTGTTGTTCAAACATTTGCAGATCAATTTATGGAATAAGAGCGATTGAGAGGAGAAAAGAATGGAGGAGAGCAGGAAAGTACAGATGAGGACGAAGAGGAAGGTTTCTCATATCTGCTTGCTGCTGCTGCTGGCTCTTCTCCAGATCACCGCACCCTCCTTAGGTAACCAACCACATACAGGATTTATTGAAGTTAAAGATTCCATTTCTTACTCTCATTACACTCAATACATTCTGAACTGAAGACATCCGTAGACCTCATCCTGACCCTGGTCGATGTTTTGCCGTTTGTAAGAAGTGGAGGATTTTTGTTTCTTTACACCCTTCCATGGAAATCTTGCGGGGAACCACACGGTGTTCCAGTCATTACAATATTCAAATGTTTATGAGGACAGTGATGCAGATGCAGGTAGCATTCTGGTCACATAACAAGGATGGGTGGATAATTGTTTTAACATATAAGAACTGAACAATTATCTGAGTAATGACGTGTACACTTTGTTGTACAACATCAGACTCCATGACGGTAGTGATAGTGTTACACTCTACATTTATTCAGAGTCTGTGTTTGGTTTTCTTAACTGGCTTCCTACAGTATGTTTCTGATCGCACCAAACTGCCTGAAAAAGTGATGGTGGGATTTAAAATTTCAACAAATGGAAAGTGATTTAGTGGTAGAATTTACACCGGGTAATATATATGCCTTTAATAGAGTGCTCCAGGGATGACAACCAGGAAGTTAATATCGCCCTGGGTTCCCTCGACAAAAAGACAATGAGATTTTTTCATTGGGTTTTGCATTATTGCAGAAAATAAGCTCTGTGGCAGGGTGTGAAATTAGCACCCACCACTCACCAAATGCAGGTAAATTGTTGGCAGTGGCGGGTAAAATCTTCGCGCTTTGGCAGACATGGAAAATGCTGGAGATGGGAATAGAGAACCGGTTCCCATTGATAACCGGTTCCTAGTTGTCCGATTCCATGCCTCCGTGACTATCGATTCCTCTGTATTGATGCTTTCCGTCAGTTACGCAGTCGAGCAAATCCAGTTGTTTGAAGGAGATGTTTTCACAGCAATATAAAACAGATATTAGAGAGAGATTTAGGACCTGTTTAACTTCCTAACACTAGCTCTAAGCAGCTTGCAAAGACTTTTTTTTAAATCAAAACAAATATTTAAATAATAATCATTTGAATCATGTGTTTTTTATGCGAACAACCACTATAGATAACAGTAACAAAGTACAGTACTGTGTCCACTACCCTTTCTGCCCCCAAAAAATAAGGCTCCCCCGGAAGCTACGGTGTATTTGAACTCTGTAATTTATCATGCATATAATGTTTTTTGTGTAAAATATATTGAACATTGAATGACATCAGATCTAAAATGTTACTGCAAAAAAAAAAATACTTACCTGCCACAGTGGCAGGAAGTGAAAAAAAGTTAATTTCAGACCCTGCTATGTGGTGAACAAACGTTTAGGATACTTACACGTTTTGTTCAGTAAGATAAGTAAAAAGCTAACGTTAGGCTGTAGACGAACTACACCACGGTCACATGAACGCGCGAGTATAAACAACAAAGCTGTAAAGGCGGACGAGTCAACGTGATGACGTTTAGTAGTCTCATTTAGCCGCTTGTTAGCAACCACCTTTTTAAAGACAGAAAAAGACTTTAAAACATTTACTGACGTCGTAGAACAAACGTTAAAATCTCTTCAGCTTGTGTTAAACACAGACCTTATTTCAGGCATCTAACTAAAAACCCATTCAAAAAACCATTAACTTTCAGATGAGGGAACAGGAAGTGCTAAAATGCGAACTCATTTTCAGGGTTTTAGGACTCATTCCTGTAGCACTCTATTATCTGTATATATACAGTATATGTATATGTATATTAATCCCTGATTCAGCTCAAGACGACGACGACACTGACGACTTCACTGACGACACTGACAGTATCACCAGCACCACCAGCACCACCAGCACCAGAACCACCAGTAACACCAGCACCACCAGCACCAGAACCACCAGTAACACCAGCACCACCACCACCAGGTCAGCTCTCCGTTACAGCACCCGCCCAGCTGACGTCAAAGTGGCTGTGGGACAACCTGCAGTGTTTCGCTGTGGAGTTCCTGCAGCTTCTCCAAACTTCACATTCACCCTCTACGGGAGTCACGGCAACTTCATCATCAAATGCCCCTTTGGCCACGAGGAAAATATCCCCCAGGTGAGGCGGTCGCCGTCTGACTCTGTATTTACTCTCACTTCATCCTCATTTTCTTCGCCACTTCCCCTCAGTGACACCATCTTGTTGACACACAAACACAAAACTGAGGAAGTAAACAACATCTCTCAGAGCAGAAGGTGAATTAACTTTCATCACACAGGAAAAATAAAATAAAAAATAGATTGAAAGTTGCTTCTCAACTCACTGTGAGATTCCAAAAGTTATTAACATTGCTTAACATTTTACACAAAAGTAAGGCTGCCTTTAAAGGGACAGTGTGTAGGATTTGGTGGCATCTAGTGGTGTGGTTGCAGATTGTAATCAACTAAGTTCCCCTCTGATGACTCCTCCCTTTCCAAGACTGCAGTAACGTGAGCCATCGAGTGCAAAACCTTGGTAATGCCGTTCTCCTAACTCAGAGGTCATCCTTACCATAATAACACTACTTTAGAAGCAACTGAAGTCAGACGGCGGCTGGCGGTACCACGGTTTTACACTCTGCGGCTCACGTTACCGCAGTTTCACAAGTGTGTCTGAGAACTACGGTGGCCTTCAGGTAACGTAAAAATGTGAAAGAAACATGGCGGAACAACATGGAGGACTCCGTGAAGAGGACCCGCTCCCTATGTAGATATAAACAGCTCATTCTAAGCTAACAAAAACACAGTTATTAGTTTAAGGTGATTAAACACTAATGAAAACATAGTTATGAATATTATTAGATCCCCCAAATGTTCCACACTATTCCTTTAAAGGGACTCTATGTAAGAATCAGAAATTGCTTGTTAACAGTGACACCTGTGGCCGTTAAGTCGATGACAGTCAGCGTCCTGTTGCTCACGCTTATGCTCGGCGTTTTCCTCCGACGCCAGTCACATTCCTGTTTTACCAGACGGGCTTCATTAGATATAAATGTTGGGAGTCTGAGTTGTGGTGGGGGCTTGTCGTTTATTGGCGTTAATGGACTCCATTTCTAACCAAACATTAGCTATGGTTGCACATTTTTAGCTCTGCAAGCGGAGCTGAAAATAAAGGCACTCGCAAGCGTGCATGACGTCACATCCGTTGGATTTTCCCGGTATAAACAGCTCAGGTTCATCACATTAAAAGCAGTCTACAGGCTGATAGAGGAAACCCAGAAAGTCGTGTAAGGTCTCATTTCTTTGGTTAGGTTACAACCTGTTCACACACTGGCAATAAAAAGTCTAATCTCTCTGTCTCTCTCTCAAGAGGAGCTAGAGCAGCTCACATCATGTTTATATTCTTTTCAATCTCTTACTCTTCCTCTCATCTGAACCCCTCTTCATTCCACTCCCCCCCTCCTCCCCCCCCTTCCCTCAGGCTCTCTATGGAAGTTGTGGTGTGAAGAGCGGACAGTCATTGGGTGTGTGGGTCCTCAAGGGAGCTTCGTTCTCCGACAACGGCACAAGAGTCGTATGTAAGCAGGCGAAGAATCCTAAAGCAGCTGTTGCCTTCCTACGTGTTTATGGTGAAGACACAATTTAATATCTACATTTTTCCTCACCATGTTTATCACAGCATTAAATTATTTTGATTACTTTAATTCACGTGTCTATGTGCTGTACTAAAAACAAGCCCACGATCACAGAACAAACCTCCAATAGTGGTCTCTAAGAGGTAGTTATATTATACTATGGTAAATGGTAAATTCTCCTCCCTCACTCTGCCCTGTTATCTTAGATAATGGCGTCAGCTTCGCCACTCTAATCGGCTGTGCCATTGGGGGCTTCTTCGGCATCCTGTTGGTGTTCGGTTTAGCTTACACCATGCTGCAGAGATCTGAGACCCTCCAGAGGTTCTTCAGTAAGTACCCTGCCTCCCTGCCTCCCTGTCTCCCTCCCCTAGCCTGAATGCATCGACTGCTAACTGAAAATGTATAAGTAAACATGTGACGTCTTTGTGCTTCTAGGGCGGAGTGTGCCAGATGATATGACCTCAATAATAACGAAGGAGTAAACGGAAACAGAAAGCCGTTTCTTGATGTCGCTTTTTGTACCTTTCTTACCAACATAGAATGGAAATATTTCTGTTTTTAAATCCTTTCACCGATTAAAAAGAAGTGAAAGTTGGATTGAACCCTGCAGGTCTGGAGATGATGTCGTCTGTTGACCTCTGATCTCCTCACTTTCTTGTTCTGCCCACACGTTATACACAGCCTGACAGTGTATAATATAGCATGAGCCCTTCAAACAATACACCAAAATATTATTATGCCAGATTGCTTGCTCCATTGGTGCAGGGTCATTCGTCAGT
>CAKAOH010022256.1:0-16826 GCA_916701665.1 Sebastiscus tertius
TTTTAAGAATTAAGGATAGCCATCCTCTATTAATGTTATTTCTGGTGGTTTCTAAAAGAGCCTTTTAAAGCCTTAAATTTATCCCTTAAATGAAATCAATAAGCAGTTTTCTGAAAAACTTGAACAATTCACTGGACTTAAATCACACCATTTGATGGAAGTATGTTCGTCCTTGTAATTACTGTAAAAATACACTTATGTATCATATTCATTTTAACAAAGCTGGAAATAGGGATTACTTGAGAGACCACTGAATAAAGCATTCTGGTTTATAGGTCACATTTACTTCTTCAGTTACCTTTCAGTTTGTCTTTGAATATTGAGTGAATTGTTTTTTTATTGTATTGTTTGTGTTTATTTTTTTTTGCTATTCTTTGCCTTAACACATTTATTCATAATTGCAGAAATGCACAATGCTTTGCTTCGCCTGGCAAATAAGTAGGCTTATACTCCTGCAAAGTAATAAAAATATCCAAGAAAAGTAGTCTGAGTGTCTGTGTATTTAATAGTAAAATTGTAGTTTTGTAATAACTTTTTGTTTTTGTTTTTATTTAATATTGTCAACAGACAGACATTCAGCAGGTCAAGGACATTCTTACACAATTAAAGATACCAAATGAAATATGAAAAGTAATAAATTAAATATTACAAAATAAGTTATCCAAACAATAAAACAACATCAAAAAGTCAATAAATATTTTTTATACTTTATTTTTCCCTTTTTTCAAGGTTGTTTTCATATATGCAATTTACAGTTCGTAATTACAATAGTTTATAAACTACTTTAATAAGTAGATGAGCTTATAGACAAACTCATTAAGTACACTAGAGAAAACAACTTCAACATTCAAAATTGAAATAAAATTAAGAAAATAAATAATAATAATAATAATAATAATAATGATATAAAAAAGAATATAGTTAAAAAAATAAAATAAAACACACAACAACAAAAAACAAACCATAATAATACAAAAATATGATATTAATAAATTCAATAAAAAGTCAATAAACATGAATCAGAGGCTACAGAAAATCTTTAAAATTTAACAATGTATGTTAACTCTTTTTGTTGGTCATTAGTAATAATAATATATACTGTATAATATATATGTACAAATTAAATTCAAGTAGAACGTTTTAATGTTTGGGAAAGACTTGGGAGAGATGTATGTGAAATTTACTAACTACTTATTATTTGTAATAACTGATGAAATTATTACATTAAATCACATCCTGGTCCTTCTGCTGCTGAGTGGTCACCATGGTAACGTGGTTGAAGGTTAGCCAGCGCGCCAATGCAACCATGGTAACGTGGTTGAAGGAAGCTAGCTAGTACTACTTTCTTTCCATTACATTGAAAATGTCTGACATTTTGTCGTTGAAAGAGTCAGCTCTGGTCTATTTAGACAGAAGTGGTGGCCTTCAGAAACTGACCGAAGATTGCAAACCATTCAACGGTAGGCCTGCTGTGAGGAAAATGAAAAACTAGCTAGCTAATGAAATCTAAAATCACTACTTAAACTACATTTAAGTTGTGATTTAGACTTTGCTAACTGTTGTCCCTCCTCTCCAGACCCCCAGCAGGTCGAGGCAGTCTACAGGTTCTGTATCAGTGTGAATCCCTCTGATGTGATAGAGGTGGACCCTGTGTTGGGTGACTGTGTCCTGTGTGATCCCCTTGGAGCAACAGCCTTGTTTCAGTCTGTAAGTGAAAACTGTGAGCTAGTTACAAAATGAAATGTGAACTTCTACTGTAAGGTTAACTACATTTGCTTGATTCCTCATTCAGGTTTGCTTCCTGGCCATAAAGACACTTTCACTTGTTGAAAAAATACACACAGAGAGTCAGGTATGAATATCATTTTCCACTTGTGCAATTTTGTTAAGTCTGTTTATTGTCAATACTATATATACTTCTCCTATTTTTATACTTCCTTCTATTTAAATGGTTCATTTTTTTTTTTTTTTACTGTGTTAGCTGATGCATCTTGTTTTTTGCACTATCCCCTTTGCTGCTGTACACCGCAAATTTTCCCACTGCGGCATTAATAAAGGAATATCTTATCTTATCTTATCTTAAATTAAATGGTTTAGCTATATGGCTGTTTCTTCCCCATTAGCTCTGACTCAGTCCTGTAACAATGTGTCCTCTGATTGTTCCCTTTTAGGTGAATGTAATCCTGAAGTTGACACATCTGCCTCCGTTCCCTGAGTACATGTTGGACCTGTGTAGTTTTCCTCGTGGGTATGGGCCCATGAGGCCTGTCTCCATGGAGGGCCTGGTCATTGCCATGACGAGGGTCACGAAATACACACAGGGAGCCCGGTTCCTCTGCATCAATGATGACTGTCCCTGCTCTACAGGTACTGTAGGGAAGACACATTGTCACCTATTAACCCTCATTTATCTTAGCTTCTACTAATTGTAAAGACTTGGATTTGATTTCATGTCCTGGATGCTGACTCTAGGGTTTCACCACATTCGTGTCCATGCACCTGGAGCCACCGAGTCAGCTACCGTGAGAAACGACTTCAGTTGCATGATGTGCAGCTCCCCACTGAAAGAGGATGTGAAGTTTAGAGTTTTGGGAGGTGAGAGAGTGATGCCACTGAATGTCACTGGAGACGTCTGAATTGGTAAACAAGGTTAAACGAGAACTGTGTGCATTTTTATGATTAGTATGTTTGCAAATGTGTCTTTGTGGGGACAGACAAACAGCTTGCGGAGCTGATCCATGTCAAAGCACTGGATGTTCTACGTGGCCATCAGCAAAGTTCGCTCAGATACCAGTCTGTCACCCTGTTTCTCAGAGGTAGGTCTACATCAGACACGTTTACAGATTTATTATATATAGCCCCAACAGCCCAACTCTATAATTGTTTCCCCTATTACAATGCCACCCAGCCAACAAATTGATTGATTGTTTGAGCCACATAAAATGTTAGAGGAAACAAAGCTAATAGCCTATTTCCATCAGACCATCAGAGAGAGGGGAGGGTGATGTGGCAGGTGAAGAGAAATGTGCACTAGCAGCATGTGTTACAGCACATCATAATGAACAACAATACAGAGAAAAGCAAAAACATATCAAAGGTTCACATGAGAGTAACCTGATCTTAAAACAACAAAGCAGACAAAATGACAGCATAAACAGTACAGGGCGTGACAAGTTCTTTATAAAGTTCACCTCTGATCTGCTCTTTCAAAACAGGATTGGAATTTGTTTTTGTTTTTTGGCATCTTCAAGTCTCTTTTTAATCTGGAGGACTGCTGCAGAACACAAGTATGACTTCTTTCCTTTACAACTCCTGAAATAAACAGCACAAAATCTGCAATATTTTTTTAACTTTACCATAAACATACCTATGAAATAGACACAACTTTGATTTCTTCAACATTGAATCATCTAAAGCTTTTGTTGTAAAAGGATTAGAGACATGAATACGCCCTGAATTAGTTGATTGGTTTGACAGTATACTGTATGACAGCTAAAAGACGCAGAGCAATGGCATTGGAGACTGTCCATCAACCAGTTTGTTTGCACAGCATAGAACAAATTAGTACTTTGAGTTCAACTGGGTTAAAAGGCTCAGTTTTCATTTGCAGATCAAAGTCATAGAGGAGATACTGTACTGTAGATTAATATCCTCAATATTTAAAAGGGTGTTATTTGTTTGTAAAATCATATTCTCATCCATTATAGTCACTCCCAGTCCTGAATAATGTGGTTGTAACAGCTTGTATTTACACACAGTCAGATGTCTTGAGGTTTGTCATTAATTTTCTCTGGCTTTCTAAATGAGGCTCACTTTGGAACACAAACTTAGTGGGGGAGAGTTCAAATAAATAGATTTTTGTGCAGCCAGCCGCACACAGTGCCTCATGACGGGATATTAAGTGTTTCTGTCCCCTCTAATAACATTGTCCAGCCAGCACCCCTGGGAGCCGAGCAAATCTCAGCACCAGGATTAACATATTCTGTTGACCCAGTCCTGTAGAGGAATTCAATACACTGGGCTCCCGTTACTAAACATATATGTTAATAAGTGCAAGGAACACTCATTAGCTGGCTGTGCAATTCGCACACAGAGAAATCTTTGTTCTGAAGGCCTCGCTCTGTGTTTCTCTTGGCAGTGGTTTGTAGGTGGCATGCATGTTTCTTCAATAATCACCAGAACAAGCCCTCTGAGTGTTATTGCTTTGTTTCTCTTATTCGTACAGATGAGCTGTGTAACTCAATGAGAATCGGCCGACTCTACAGAGTGTTAGGCGTTCCTGCGCATGTGCACCAGTGGCCCAGCATTACCTGGAGTGTAGAGGCAAATAGCATCCAACCGTGGGAGCCAGACTGTAAGGCAGTATATGATCTCCTATTAAATCCCACAGAAATCCCAGCCAAAAGCATACGGATAACATGTGAATCTTGACACAGTGTATTCTGATTAATCTGAACAATTTTTTATGCAATAGTGCATCATTACCATATGGAAACTTCTACCATGTCTCACAACTCTACCTACAGATCCCCATAAAGTCAGTGCCAGCTTCCAGGAGCTGTTGAAGGCCACAGCCGGTTCTCGCTGGAGGTTCTCAGCCATTGTGGCTCACTGCTTTGGGTTGGACGTGGCTCCTCCGGGCCTCTACAACACCTTAAAGCTGGGCTTGTTGCTCAGCTTGGTGCAGACAAAAGCAGATGCAAAAGACACGTTTCACAACTTGGATCTCCTAGTTGTCACCGCTGACACTCTCATACTAGAAAGGTAAAAGTGGTCTGCATGACCCAACTTTGCACATCCTAAGTAGACACACACACTGCATATGAAACCTGAGATTTAGTCCTCCTCATTACCCCTTGTGTTTGTGCTAGACTAATGACATACAGCCTGAGCTTGGCGTGTCGCGGGGTCAGGCATCAGGCCTCGGGGGAGATGTTTGCATCTCTGTCCCGGGACGGACACGGAGCAGGCACTGCTAACATCCATGCTGGCTCTGCCCTGCTAGCCACCGGTGGCATTTGCATGTTGGGAGATCTGGGCTGTTACAAGAAGGACAGGTTGGACGCCATTCAGTCAGGTAGAGCAACAAAGGGATTAATAAGAAAAGGATTCTGTCAGCAATTCCTATTATTGGATAAATGCCAGTGTACTTCTTGTTTTTCTCAGTTCTGGAGAGCTGCACAGTGTCTGTGTTCATCCCAGGGAAGAAGTATGGTGAGGATGCTGACCAGCAGCTTTCCTTCCCAGTCCACTGCAGCTTCTGGGCCCTCACAGACTCCACGGATGCCTCTCGGCGGTCTGGGAGGGCAGACTGTGCCATACTGGGAACAGCAGTGGGTTCAATCACAACATGGTGTCGTATTACCTTTGTAGAGCTCACTTAAAATGTGGTTTGAATGTGCACTAGCTGCGCTGCATTGAGAGTTTTTGGGGAAGTAAATAGTGTGTTAGGTTAGTGGAACTTACAGCAAGCTTGTGTTGTACAATACACTGAATTCAATGTCCCTTTTTACTCAACTCAGATGTTGTTTGTAGATAGTTCAGACAAAACAGGAAATTGAGACAATTTACTTTTCTTGAAGGAAGTGCCCTGCCCAGACAACATTACATCACAGCAGAGCCCTTGAGGATAATTAATGCTTTGTTTTTTTCTTTTGCACGGAGGGGAAAGGTCCACCATACACTGTATAACCAGTCAAATAGATACAGAAATATGGTTTAGGTTCCAGGTTATTTTTCTGACTTTAAAGAGTTTTGTCTCGGCAGGTTAACACTCTGAAAACAGCACGTTAGACAGCTTACCGATGCCCAGTCTCTTCTTTGTGAGCAGGAAATGGGTCCCGTACCAGTTCAGCTGGCAGACGCCTTTGGCCTGGTCATCCAGTGTAGGGATAAGGTGGGAGAGCAGGCCCTGCTTGCCCAGACCGTCCACACCTTACAGCAGGCAGTGCAGCCTGGAAAACCCCTCTACCCATCCTCCTGGGAGTTTTCTACTCAAGACTACCAGGAGGTAAACAAACATCTTCTTATACCAAGACCTTTGCACTGCTTTTTGTTAAATACACTTCCTTGATTTGAGTGTTTACACATTGAACTTGAAGTGCACTTGCTGTCCTTAACTCTTTCCCTTCCAGCTGGTAGCTCATGCACAGAGTTTGCAAGTGGAGCTCAGCCCTGGAGCAGAGAAAATAATCCACGGTTACTACATGGCCAGCCGTAGAGTCCGAACACAGAGTCAGGGTGTCAAGATGTCTGTGGCCTCTGTCAAACTACTGTAAGCACTCTAATAATTGCTAATTTAATATTACTTCTTCATTTTCTGTCGTCATAACCAGAGACTGCGTGTAAAAATCATGAGTCACTGTCCAGTGTAATGTCACTATTGTCCACAAGGTGGCGAACTCTCATCCAAAACACTCTCAGATGACTATTTTTCATTTGGTTATGACAAATGTTTACAAATCTTGAATCTATGAAAATAAATGTTTTCAACTGCAGGACAAAAATGTCACATTAAACTTTAATTCATCATTACTTCAATTATCTTTTGCCATCTTACTTTATACAATTTTACATTTACTTTTAGTTCATATTTATAAAGAAGAAAAACAAAACAAAACTTAACCACTCAGGCTATATTCACTTAAACTGTTTTTTCATATTTTTTTGTTGAAGGATCTCTCTGGCTGAGGCCCACTGCAAGTTATGTCTCAGAACACGAGTACTGGAAGAAGACGCCGTGATTGCTGTGCTCCTCTGTGAAAACTCAGTCACTCTCAAACATGGTAGATATTTATCACCACCTTCTCCTTCTTACTAAGTACAAATACAGCACTTCATTGAAGTAAATCATATCCTACGGTTTGTACAAATTTACTAATACACATCCCATTACATCTTGAGAATTTATACATAACGTAATTTAATGCCAGTTATATGGTTGTCCTGTTTATAAGCATGGTGTTAATGCATCCAAGTCACTTACTGTACATTACACACAGCTTTACCATTTCTATATTGTAGGTTTTATCCTGGCCCTGGATAGTTATTAATAAGCATTGTGGAGGGCTTTGAGGTTTTTTCAAGGAATGCCTGCCTCTCCCTACAGGGGCCTCCACGCTCGTTATTCCACCTGACGCAGTGTTTCCCTGTGACCTGGGAGATGTGGAGGGTTTGCACAGGAGAGACGAGACCCTGGATGAGCTGCACCAGAATATCCTACGCTTCATCTACGCCTACGCACCAGGAGCAGACACATACATCAAAGAGGAGTAAGACCTCTCTCCAGAGGTTCAGAAACACAGGTAGGCAGCACAAGATCAAACTCGACACAGCCAATTGATAACCCTAACCCTTCCACCATTAATTCCTTCATAGAGGTCGACTCCAATACAGGTATACAAAAATACCTTGAATTTAATGCATTTTCATACAGCAAGTACTGGTGAGAGTTAAGATCTAGATACAGTACATGTTTAGAAGGAAAAACATGTAAAATACATACAAAACAATATGCTGAGAAATTCAAAAGATTGAGTCAAAGCATTTTTCTTGCAGATAAGTTTTATTAATTTAAAAAAGAAAAATCTGGCATATAACTCCGGATTTGCTCCAACTGGTGGTGATCCATCAGCTCCTTAAACTCTGTAAAAACATGAAAATTGACAAAAATGACTTAAAAAAGAAAGTAATGCAGTTACTGATTTGTGGTATTATGTCTAAACAGCTAAAACACAAATGCAACATTTGTTGACAGAGGTTGGTTGGAAGATTGTTTAATTGGTCCTTACATATTGCAATTCCATAAGTCAAGGAGACATTTCCTGTCATACATGTGTACAGTACACTGTAAAACTAAAGCTGCAGCTGGTAATTCAGTAGACACAATCTCACCATTCTATTGTCTGACGGGTAAACGGCAAAGAGTTGATCTCATCACTATTCCAGCTGCCAGTGCTCAATGTTTAGAAAACCATTCAAGACTTAGCACAGCCATGTCTGACTTCTGCCACACAGTAAGTTTATGAAACTAATAACCAGGGTTGGGAAATTATTTTTAACTAGGTGGGACTGTTTGGGCAATGCCTTCCAAAGTCAAGTTTACATCAGGACAGATTTAAGACTGAATTATTTTGAGAAGCTCTGCATTGTCTGCAGTCTCTCAAAAATAAATTCTATAAAATATATATATATATATAAAAAAAAAAATACTGTAGCAAGGAACTCACCTCCTGATCAGCACAGGAGACAAATTGCATCTGGTGCATCTTCTGTGACCACAGCACAACTTCAGGAGCAGCTGGAGGGGAAAACAGGACTGAGATGAACCATCTAAAATCAACATACTGTTATCCACATCATATTTACTCTTTTGTAAAAACTAGTCCTGACTGATCTTATGCTGGTGATTCAGTTAGTCACAGTCTCACCACCTTATTGTCTGATGGGTAAACGGCAAAGTGTGAAGTCATCACTATTCCAGCAGCAGGACTGGCCTATACCAAAAAGCACAGCACAACAAAATTGTCAAATAAGTCTCACCTTTAGGTCCACGTGGCGAAAACCAATATTTGGCCATCCGTAGTAGGCAGTGGCGACTTCACATCTGAAATATTACAGCTGGTGCATCTTCTGCGACCACAGCACAACTTCTGGAGCAGCTGGAGGGGAGAACAGGACTGAGATGAACCTTCTAAAATCTACATACTGTTATCCACATCATATTTACTCTTTTGTAAAACCAGTCCAGACTGATCTTATGCTGGTGATTCAGTTAGTCACAGTCTCACCACCTTATTGTCTGATGGGTAAACGGCAAAGTGTGAAGTCATCACTATTCCAGCAGCAGCACTGGCCTACACCAAAAAGCGCAGCACAACAAAAAAAATTGTTAAATACTGAAGTCTCACCTTTGGGTCCATGTGGTGAAAACCAGTATTTGTCCATCTTTAGTAGGCAGTGGGGACTTCACATCTGAAATAGAACAATAAACAGATACCACTTATCATTTGCAGTCCTTTCAAGCCCATTTTATTATTTGACCAATCCTGCAATATTGTTTTAACACCAGCATAGAACTAATCTTACCTTATCAGGTGTACCAATCATAGGTCAAACTTGCCATCTTCATCTGCACAACTCCTGATCAGCACAGGAGACAAATTGCATCTGGTGCATCTTCTGTGACCACAGCACAACTTCTGGAGCAGCTGGAGGGGAAAACAGGACAGAGATGAACCTTCTAAAATCAACATACTGTTATTCACATCATATTTACTCTTTCGTAAAACCAGTCCTGACTGATCTTATGCTGGTGATTCAGTTAGTCACAGTCTCACCACCTTATTGTCTGATGGGTAAACGGCAAAGTGTGAAGTCATCACTATTCCAGCAACAGGACTGGCCTACACCAAAAAGCACAGCACAACAAATTTGTCAAATACTTAAGTCTCACCTTTCGGTCCATGTGGTGAAATCCAATATTTGGCCATCTGTAGTAGGCAGTGGCGACTTCACATCTGAAATAGAACAATAACTGTTATCCACATCATATTTACTCTTGTGTAAAAACCAGTCCTGACTGATCTTATGCTGGTGATTCAGTTAGTCACAGTCTCACCACCTTATTGTCTGATGGGTAAACGGCAAAGTGTGAAGTCATCACTATTCCAGCAGCAGGACTGGCCTATACCAAAAAGCGCAGCACAACAGAAAATTGCCAAATACTTAAGTCTCACCTTTAGGTCCACGTGGTGAAAACCAATATTTGGCCATCTGTAGTAGGCAGTGGCGACTTCACATCTGAAATAGAACAATTAACAGATACCACTCATCATTTGCAGTCCTTTCAAAGCCCATTTTATTATTTGACCAATCCTTCAATATTGTTTTAACACCAGTATAGAACTAATCTTAAGGTCAAACTTTCCATCGTCATCTGCACATCTATGATAAACACAAAAGCCAAATATGTCTCAAAGTAAGTGCACGTTCAGTTGCAGTATTTCCCCCACAAGACCCGTTTAAGTCTGTCATAGTAACTTCACCAAACCTCACAAATAATTACACTGGGAGTCAATCTATTGATTTTCCAGCTTGCATGAATAAGATGTACTAAAGAAATAGCCAATATGTTGAGGACCGATGACTGATCACCCGAAGGTCAAAGGGTAGCAGTGTAACACAGCTTGGGAGCATGGCTAACCATCGCAGGTCTGAGGACGGGTTCAACAGCAGGTCACAACCTCTGCCATGACCTTTACGTCCTCAGAGGAAGCCAAGAGGACTTTTCCCTATTGGAATAATGGGAAAAGGGCTATTCCCTGACCAGCAGCTCATCTGCTGACCCCTGGACACAACCAGATATGGTCAGAGATGTAAGATGAGTGACACTGGGGGCTTTTTTTCTCCTATTGAGCTGTCTAAAAGAATGATTTATTGCATTACTTCAGAGACGTGTCTATAGTGAGAGATCGGAATCGGTTTATTAGTAGGCATGTCTGTAATCATTGATATGCGTTTATCTACAAAAGCATTCTGAGTTTAGTTCCTTACTTGTCTTCTCTTTTAAAAAGGAAAACTGGAAGTCATAATCTTCGTTCTATGGACATTTTGCAATTTGTTGTTCCCAAAGTACAGACTGAATTGGGAAAGAAAGCTTTTAGGTTTTCAGCACCTACTGCTTTGAATAATGTACAATCTGATCTTCAACTTCAAAACTTAGTTATAACTTGAATGAGTTTAAGGCACTGGTGAAATCGCTGCAGTCCAGGTTGTCTGTGTGCAAGTGTTTTGAATGAGCAAGTTTTAATGTTTTTAATTTATGTGTTGTCTGTTACTTTCACTATAACTGTCCCTGCTGCTTGTACAGCTGATTCCCAGAAAAGTTCATTTTGTGCCCCCATTTGTCTTAAAAATAGTTCTCTTTTAATGCAAATTTTAGTGCTTTTAGTGTTTGTGATTTGTATTTTATCTCCATTTGTGTCTGTGTCTGCAACTTTAGCAACCAAGGTCTCCCTTGGAAAAGAGATCTTTGATCTCACTGGGACTAGCCTGGTTAAATAAAAGGACAATAAAACAATGACATTTGTAAAGTTGCATTATAAAGATATTAATCTGAATGTTATATAAACATTTTGCATGATATACCCTTAACATAAGTGTGAGAATAGCTGAATAGATAGCACAGCAGGCCCTGCACAAATCCACCTTACTTTGCAAGGCTTCAATACTACACCTTAGACAAATTGCATTGCAATGTTAAACATGTTATATTATAGGATTAATATTAAGTTATTTAAGCTTGATTGTTTGGTTTGTGCAGCGATGACGACTCCTCTAAAGTCATCTGTTGAGCTGCTCTCTTTTCTTACCACGTGGCAGATACATGTGCTAGCTGTTAGCCAACGAGCTACCATGTGGCGTTCAAGAGCTAATAGATAATCCGCCTTGAGACGACATGCAAACATATACAGTCATCTCACAGTTGCCTACCTCTGCAATGAAGATTAAACATGATGCAGTCTTCTTAATTCTCAGATGTGACGAGGAGCAGGGCTGCTGCTCTCTCTCTCTCTGCTCATGGTTGTGTCTCCGAGGCAAGAGGAGGAATTTCCGGATCCGACTGCTCTTAAATGCGCCTCAGAGTTGCGCACTGAGGCTCATGTAGAGCGCAGAAGAGCAATCATTATCCTACCACATCCTAAAGTTCCAAATTAATATATTTATGTTATTGCATAAAAGCACCAGGTTTGAGGCGAATTAGTGATCTATAGTGGAAATTCAGATTATCTTTTAGACAGGTTTTGTTGGATCTGCAGCAGCATCAGAACTGGTAGTGCAGATTGTTCTAACTTCTTTGCCTTGCAGTCATTTCATGCAATGTGCCTTTTTGGATTACAGTAAATGACTGCAGTCTGATAAACAAATAGAGGAGATGTCCTGTGGCACTTTGATACTTGACCTTGCACATACTTATAGTGCATTACATTAGGGAATAGTCTATTTAGCTACTACTTATTTTTTATTTTATTTTCTTTATTCAACCTTTATTTAACCAGGTTAGCCCCATTGAGATTAAGAACCTCTTTTCCAAAGGGGCCAAGACGGTCAGCAGCAAGAACACAAAGTTGCAGACACAAATAGAGATAAAATACAATTTACAAACACTAAAAGCACTACAATTTGCATTAAAAGAGAACTATCTTAAGACAAATGAGGGGACAAAAAGGAACTTTTCTGGGAATCAGCTGTACAACAAGGGAAGCTAAAAACCTTGGCATGCCATACAGTCTGCTTCTAAAGCCTTCATTTGAGATTTGAAAATATTTAATGATACCAGCTCCTTGATTTTAAGGTAATTTGGAGCAAATTCCCAAATTCCTTTATTTTATTCAGCTCTGCACATAAAACAGACATCTGTATACCTAATAATTTATATACCTATACCTCCCTCATTTCACTCAAACTGACGAGAAATAGTCTAACATATACTGCCCTTTGTTTCCTCTTAAAGATGTTGTGATTTACCCAAGCATTTATCAGTATTTTAAGAAGTTGCATGATATAATCAGATCAATTAGTCAAACAGGTTAAGCAAACGGTTTCTAATGAGTGTCAAAAAGACAACTTCATATCACAAATTATTTTATTTTGTTAAATGCTAAATGTGAAGAGGCTAATTTGCTTCATATTTACGCATTTAAGCACAAATAAATAAATTAAATTATTTGTTTGCTTTCTTAAACATGTTGGCACTATAAACACACCTGAAAATACCACCATATGTATATATTTATTATCGTTTTTAGCCCATTGGATATCTAGGGTCAGCAAAATCTATTCATCTATGGGCCTGCTGTATATTCTTCAGTCAGGTGCAGACATTTTGCTGCAATTAAATTTAGTGTTGTGGCCCATTTCTTGCCTCCAAGCGAGCACCACATCTGTATTTGAGCACCACAGCTGTATTTAATTGATTTGATTGAATGTTACTAATTGTCACAGGAGTAGATCGACTGTCCGATGATCACAAGAACAGTCCTAAATGGCCAGGAAATACCGGAATAATAATAATATTAATAATAATAATAATAATTATAATACATGATGCCCTGACAACGTCTGTGTAGACTTTTAATCGTTATATTATTTTTATTTTATTTTATTAAATAGGCTTAAATAAAAAAGATAAATAAAAAAAACAACGTCTGTGTAGACTTTTAATTGTTATATTATTTTATTTGTATTTTATTTTATTTTATTAAATAGGCCTAAATAAAAAAAGGTCACTTTTTCAAAACTTTCGGAGACGTCGTCTTCTTTCACCGAAGTCATTTATTCACAAACAACATTTACAACCATGCATGTAAAAATAAAGAAGGAACATGAGACGAAGAGCCTCCATTGTTGACTCTCTGACAGACCACTTCACATGACAGATGTTAAGTTATTCACACATGCATTTAGTGCAAATGTCTCAACTGAAAGTGCACACCTCAAGCATGACGGACTCGTTAGCCCGAGGAATTTCTACAAATATCATACCTGGGACATGTATGGAGCTGCACAATGCAGAGCAAAAACAGGATTAGTCCAAATAACAACAGAGAAACATCATGTTCTCCAAAAATTATACAATAAAATCAATATATTAATTTACAATGTCTTCCTATTGGCAGGGCTTTAGTGGAAGTAAAATCAGATCTATACTGTTTGCAGCAGCATTATGATTGTAAACAGCATGAAAGTCATGCCAGTATATGAAATGGTTTCATACAAATGGTTTATTTCTTGGAGGTGGACGATGATGATGGGCCTTGGTTCTCTGACTCTGAAGGATTTGAGGTGGTGAGGAACTGTCCGCTTGCTCCGACGTACAGTCTGGATCGCATGGGCCATTTCTGCAAAGACATTTCATTTGTTGGTAAATCAACTTGTAAAATAGGCCCAAACAACACCGAGGATGAGGTTGCATGCTTTGAAAATGTCTTACAGATAGATAGATAGATAGATAGATAGATAGATAGATAGTAACTTTATTGATCCTGAGGGAAATTCAAGTTTCCAGCATCACAGTTCCATAGTGCAAAAACATGTTCGTAAAAAGGCAGTAAAAAAGTTAGTAGTACAAAGTACAAAAAAATATACCAGGTATAAAAATACAAGGAGATGAAGAAAACTGTTAAAAGTGAATATAGTGCAGCGTAACAGCTGTGATACACGACTATTAAAAAAGTGATTATAGTGCAGAAGAGACTGTTAAAAGTGAATATAGTGCAGGTATAATAACCATAAACTGTGTAGATGATAACCAGATATGTTATGATGAATTAAAAGGAGTAATGCAACAAATGCGAAACACATTCGTCGTGGTACTTATTGTCATTTAGGCTTTATATGCATGAAACCAAAAGCCCCACATGGTGCATATATGGTGACATATAAGTGATCACTGTTTAAAAATGTAGATATTTTGAATTATAGACCCATGCAATGAGAATTTTCGTTTAGAAACAGAACAATTTCACAATAAAATACTGAATCACAATTGACAACAAAAATTAACATATAATATACCTATTATTATTATTATTATATTATTATTACTATTATTATTATTATTTATTATTATTATTACTGACCTTGACTGGGTGAATCACAATTGACAACAAAAATTAACCTGTAACATACCTATTATTATAAAAAAAAATATTATTATTATTATTTATTTATTTATTTTATTTATTATTATTACTGACCTTGACTGGGTGTAGGCAGCCATCACCTTTCAGTGAGTGTTATTATTATTATTATTATTATTATTATTATTATTATTATTTATTTATTTTTTTATTATTATTTTCATTATTATTTTGTATTTTAATTTTTTAATTTTGTATTATTCTTACTGAACTTGACTGGGTGTAGGCAGCCATCACCTTTCAGTGAGTGTTATTATTATTATTATTATTATTTTATTTTGTATTTTGTATTTTTTTATTTTTTTATTATTCTTACTGACCTTGACTGGGTGCAGGTATCCATCACCTTTCAGTGAGTGTAACGCCTCTGTTTGTTTTGTGCTCTCTCCCTCCTCCTGGCCTTCATCTTGCAGTGTTCGAGTCAAATGGGCGATATAGGTGGTGGCCAGTATCAACACGTCGAGTTTGGACAGCTTGGTGTCCGGCGGCACGGACGGCAAAGTCCTCTGGAGCTCCAGGAAGGCGGTTCTCAGGGTCTGCACTCGGCTCCTCTCCCGGGCCGCGTTAGCTGCTGCCGGGCGTCCTCTGCCACCGAGCCCGCCGGCCTGGAGCACTCTGGCCCGCTGGAGCTCCCGGCGAGAACCGTCCGGGCTGCAGGGACTGGAGCTCGGACTGGATGCTGGACTGTCATCCACCACCGCAGCTCCGGAGGTATTACCAGTGTCCATCCGGAGAGCCTGTCTTCCAGCCATCGGTGCACTTACAGACCTGCAGGATCATCAAATGGACACACAATTTAGTAGTTATAGCCACTATATTGCACGTTTTATTGAGCCCAAGTTCTAATTGACAAGACTATTTTATAGAGATAACTTATTAATTATTTATTGTTGTCTAAATGCATCTGTTCTACTCTTAACTTAACTAATTTATATGACAATTAAAGCTATTGCCTTTGCATGCATTTATTTATTAAACCATAACTTAAGTTGTCTGCATAAAATAATAATAATAATAAATTTATTTATATAGCACCTCTTAAAACAGATGTTACAAAGTGCTTCACAAGACAATAAAAGCAGATAAATAAAGTAAAAAGATATGGTATAACTGTTAAAACAGAACATCAGACAATAAGAGCAGATAGAGTAAAACAAATATGGTAACTGCTAAAACAGAACATCACAGAACATATCAATAATAACAATAGAAGTGGTAAAATGGTAGGACAAGTTCATGAAACAAATATACAGTATATATACATAAATGTGTATAAATGACATGCGTCCAGAAACGGATGTGTCCATACATATAATGCATGTTCTACTCTTAACTTAACTTTTAATTTATATGACAATTTAAGCTATTGCATTTATTTATTTATTAAACCATAACTTAAGTTGTCTACAGTTCCATTATTGAAAATGTCTGTTGACAAATTGCATGGTGCTGCAACTTAAACAAACAAGACATTCCTCGTCTAAAGCTCATCAAACACAACTTAAAAAAAAAGCCAAATGACAGGACAGACAGCTGCACAAAGTTACACTAAGGACACCTGAATTTGTGCTCATTGCTCAGTGACATGCAGTGCAAATTAAGTCAATATTGCATATTGTACAAACTCATTGTCTGATAATGGAGTTTACCTCTGGTATCTCTCAAATGCGCTGTTTTGGACATGAAGGCAATCCAAAGAGGTCTTCGATAGGAAAGTGAATTAGCTCTTCAATGCAGTCCACGTCCAGCTTATCCTTATAAAGTAGCGCATCTGCAGAAAAGGTGCAGCAGCAGTCCCTTTACGCGCATCCAACACCTCACCTATGTGCGTAAAAGTCTCAGGAGCCCTTCATTTATTGGAAACACAAAGCGGTGGACAAGTATTTCACTCCGACGTAATTAATCACTCCCTCGCAGTGGAGAAGACTGCTCTTTCCCTTTCCTAACTTATTTCAGTCTGAAGGCAGCAGAGGCTCGTTTTCAACGCCAGAGGCAGGGCTCTCTTTTCCTTTAACCCTCATATGTGGTATAGGCCCCTCTAATTGGCTAAGAACCTGACACTGTATTTTCTTTATGAGCCTATCAAAAAGTGGCAAAGGGAAGAAAGTTAGTCAAAATTACCTA
>CAKAOH010022257.1:0-38259 GCA_916701665.1 Sebastiscus tertius
GGGGGTATAGGTTAGTAGTTGTGGAGGTGGTGGTTGCAGCAGCAGGGGAGCGCGGTTGCAGGTCGGAGGCCAGGACTCCCGCCACTATCTGCCATCACAGCAGCTCTGTGAGTGTGCATATAGTGTGTGTGTGTGTGTTATGTGTGTGACAGGCTGTCAGAGCCACCAGTCAGGCACACCGGGCCTGCCTCGGCATGTCACTAAACACAACGCTGTCTCACTGCTGAGGGGTAATTAGTGGGATGTGGAGCAGGACGGAGACAGGGAGGGAGAGAGGGACAGAGACAGTAGGAGATGTCGAAGCCAGTAGGGAAGAGGAGTGTAGTGTAGTTTTAAAGGGGCTTCATGTAACATTTTGTTAAAAACTAAAGCTATTCTGAGCAAAGTTTTTAGTGACACCAGTTCCTGAATTGTGCCCTAAGACAATACCTTCTTGTGTCCCGCAAGATTTGACTAGATTTGACACTATGTTAAATGCAGTGCAGAGACTGCAGTAAAACCACATTTTTTTCATGGTAGTTATATGGTCTCTAAATGCAGTTAATGATGTTAAAGCAACTGTGGGCAGAATTGAAAGATGTCTGACTTTGGTGCCCCCCAGTGGTCATAACAACAAGAGTCTACAGACATGCTAGCAGCTCTGTGATGAACACTAAAAGATTTTGACAGATTTTGAAAATGTGAGACCCCACACTTAACAACATGTTCTGTTAAATTGAACACATTTGTTCCTATAGTGTGCAGTGAGCAACAATTTGGCCAAAACAGCACACCAAACATTAACAGATTCCATTCATGAACAACAAGAGTCCCGATTCAAAAAACAGAAATCTCGCAAAATCTGTCTCACTCACTCGTGACTTTAGTGAAAATAAACATGGTGGACGACGGGCAGCAAAAATTTGCGATGTTGCGCTACCTTGTATTGAAAATTCCCAAAGGATGGAAGTCATGAAGACATGTTAAATAAACACTTGTGTGTTTATTTGTTGCCACAAATCAACAAGTTGCTCATCCATTTTTAAGATCGATCTGACTACTATTTTATGCTTTGCGTTTTGCATTATCCTCTTTTCTGCTTCAGTCAGCTTGGGTCCCAATTGGCTATCACTCTTTCCCACGTGACTGCGTCATCAGCTGTCCTCTGGGTTCCCCACAACAGGAGAGTAAATATTGAACATGTTTAATATTTGAAATCGGTGCGACCAGGATGGACTTCCGAGCTGATCGGGGAATGTAAAAAACACTCTTAAACCTAACACCACAGGAATATTTGGAAAGATAACGTTTAGAACTATCAAAAAATCTGGGCTTTGCTGACCATTGTCGGGAGGGGGGTGGGATCGGGCCCAAAATCGGCTTGATTCTTGTGTAGTGTATGCCCGACATGTTGATGTTTAGCAGGTAGCCTATAATGTTTATTATGTTCACTATCTTAGTTTTGCTTATTAGCGCTAAACACAAGGTACAGCATAGGGTGATGGGAATTCCAAGAGTTTTGTACCTGCAAACAGCCACATATAGTGGCTTTAAATGTTACCAACAGCACCTTACATGCATCCAGCCACCACTAAGGTGAAAAGAGCTCTGGTAAAGGAACAGCACTTGATGTGTAGTAGGCTGCACTGACCCCTAATCGTGTCTGAGTGACACATTTGTCATAAGCCAGATACAAATGGATTAAATCATGCTGATGTGGCTGATAATAGGGTTATGCTCTTCACACTAACAGCTTTGTCACCTGCTTATGGTGACATGTCACATTAGTCCACATTACATAAGGGTTCAAGAAACACAAGTAAGACATGCCAGAATATCATTACAGGTGACAGAGATAGATGTGAAAGGATTAAAGAAAGCAAAAGCCTCATTGGCTCGAACACAAGTACATTTTGTCTGGTTTTTGGTCGACATAAGACCCACTTAGAAAAGATGGAGAATTAAGTCTTTATTTGGAACAGGGTGGGGGATTCATTTTCCTCCAATAAAAACAGGTTGATTAATGGAGGGACGGATGGTCATTTTATTTTCTCAGCTGTACTTTGTGTTTAGTGCTAGGCTAATTAGCAAATGTTAGCATGCTAACATTCACATTGTGCACATGTTAGCATAGCTGTAGATGCTCAGTCTGAGGATGGTTGGTGGTGGGAATGGACCAGCATGCAGGAATTGATTTTCCAGGAAAAACTAAATTCAGACTGGCCACAAAAAAGGACAAAAACTAAACCATCTCATTAGGTTTGTCAATTAAGGTCCTCCGCAGACAACTAACTAATGAGAAAAACAAAAACTTCCCGTATACAAAACATCCTCCATTTTCCTGGAGATTGAACAACACAGACCAACCAGTTTGCTGTCTTCCGTGACCTTTTCTACCCTGTCACCTGATGTCTGTGGCCAATCAGGGAGGAGCTCTGGAATTAGTTCCACATTAACCCAGGTGGCATCAATCTCCCCTAGTTTGGAGCCAATGGGAGTGAAATTGACAGAAGATATGAATCAAATATACCCTCAAAAGGCATCAGCAAAACATGAATATGGTTAGTGAGGTATAGAGAAACAAGTCAACATTCCCTTCTTTAGAACTAACTAACATTACAGCAGGAAAAAATGACCCACAAAGACAATTTAAAGGGGAAGGCAGGTCGGGGAATTAAAGTCCTCCTACAGAAAACCTGGTTAACAACAGGTGAACAAGCATCTCTCAAAAATAAATAGTTTACGGCTCATATAAATGTTGAACAGATGAGCGAAAAGAATGTCTCAGCATGCATACTACTCAAGGAAATGATATATTGGGATTGGAGAAAATAGGCTCCATGATTATACTTTGTTATTCTTTACAGTGTACATCATTATGCTCTACTGTATGTTGGTGGTCTGGAGCTTTTGCTGCCTTCAGGTCTGCCTGACAACAAAAATATCTTACTGTGTATACACAAAGGTTTACGTTAAAGGGGAACTACGCCCATTTTTCAAAATTCATACATGTTATTCCTATGGTCTAAGACAGTCCAAAAAATATTAGTAAACATGAAAAACTCTCCCCCAAATCCAAAAACTAGAGTGCTAAAACTCAAACTTGTGATGTCATCGGGTATAAAGTATGGAGCTGCTCCACAGACAATGAATGGGTGAGATGTTATACATGACACTGAGAGCACCCAGGGGAATGTTCTGAGTATATGGGTACATTTTCTGTTTCACAACTGACAACACTACAATAGAATAAAGCTCATTTGGGTATAAAAAAGAAAAGAAACATTATGTGGGTTCATAAAATCAGTCTTGCATTCATTGTCTATGGGGCAGCTCTAGACTTTATACCTTATGACATCACAAGTTTGAGACTTACTTCTCTGGTTTCTGGCTTTGAGAGAGACTAGCTCAAGCTCACACATATAGATTGAACTTTCCCCGGCCATGGAAATAACATATTGGAATTCTTAATCTAGGTTGTGTTCCCCTTTAAGTAAAGTAATATAGACATGTGAACCCAAGACGATAGCCTTAACTTTAGGTTAGCGACCTCTGCTTTATCAGTGACACTCCCCAATCATTACCACGCTGTAATCTTCACATCTGCACAGACAGCACTCAGGCAGGAGCACAGCTTTATCACGATGTGACTCTCCCCGAGGACAGGACTCGGGGCTACACAGGACCAAGAGGTCTGGCCTCGCTAACAGCAGGCTTCTGGCAACAAGTTGTGATGGATGAGCCGTGTAAAGTGGCTAACTCTAGACTGGCCTCTAGAGGGCTGTAAATTCAACATCAGCTGGCACCGACACAACTGTGTGTCTCTCTGTGTGCTGGAATATTACTGAAGCAGGCCAAGCTGAATTTCTTCATTGAATTCATTATGTGTGAGTAGCTGTATGTCTTTTTTGTAGATATTCCAATGGAAATACACTAATTCTTAGCTGTACCTGCTAAATCAACTTTCCTAATGATAGATAGATAGATAGATAGATAGATAGATAGATAGATAGATAGGGAATTTATTGGGTTACAGCAGCAGGTTGTCCTGGCAATGCACCAGAACAGTAAATAAAATGTACATATCAACACGAGAGAAATATCTATAGAATACACAATATAAATAATATTAGAATACACTATAAAATCACCCGACTACTACAACTAACATAAAAAAATCTAAAATATGAACATTGAATAACTTACTATATACATTAGCAAAGTGTGCAAGTTACAAGTTTGTTTTAAATAAAAAATAATTCAGTATTTTGGTCTTGTTAAGCATTTCCAGCCTTTACATCCACTATTTTACTCCTGTGCAGATGTTTTTCATGGTTTCACAAAGTACATATCACTGCCTAAGTATTACAGTTTATTCCTGTTAAATAAAAAGGCAACAATTTTAATTGCAAGAACTTTTCAGCCTCTCATTGAGAGAGTTGGATTAGTTTTCACTATCTAAATTAGAAGTCGCTAAGTCAAAGTTTTACGTTTGACTTAGAATATGACGGTGACTGAGCCGGGAAGCTGTGCAATTTAAAAATTGTCTCTAATTGTGGTGCATGCATGTCAGTTACCATTAAGTTAATGAAAAACACAAGGTTTGAGCATAACCTCAAATCATACTAGACTTTTTTTTTCAACCCCAGAGGACCCCCACTGCTTCCCCACTTTATCCTCAGCATGCTTCAAAACATCTCCTACATATGACTGACACACATCATCGTCAGTGGAGAGCCAGGAAAAAGAAATGCCAGGTATGTCTGTTGTGAATCAGTGCACACAGACCACACTTTAGCCCCACTGTACAACCCAGTGCTTAGACAGAGCCAGACAGTCTGCTATCTCTATTAAGCTGGTATCCCAGAAGAGCCTCAGACCGACCTGGAGCACAGCTTTATCCCTGAAGACCATCAATCTGAGCAGATCCGTTGCTGGAGCTCAGACCAGAGTGCAACAAGTCTCCTCATATTCCACCCCCACCACCACCACCACCTCTGCTGCAGACGTGCAGGCGAATAAAAGTGCAGACGGTGTTAACATGCTGACTGGACGTATTGTAGTGTTAGCTGCCAGTGTCAATAAAGGCTTGGCTCGGTTATTAATGATTAGTTTATCCCAGACATGCACTAGTAAGAAAGCTGTTTGCAAGATGTGATTCAGAGACTCAGTAACTAAATATACAGTCACAGATATACAAACACAGACCCCCCAAGCACAAGACACATACACACATCCAATCATGACCAAAAAAGGCTTAAAAGTCTGAGGAATTTATCTATCGTATGTTATTTTTATCCTCCTATCCCATGCTTTAGAAAGATATTGAGAAAACCAGGAGCATGAACCTTTTTTTTTTAAATAATATTTGTCATAAATCATGATATAAAGGACGAAATAAAATGTAAAGAATTTTGTTCTCAACCTCATTTAGTTCACAATATTGACACAGTCTTTCGTCTTCAGTTACACCTCTGTATCTTCCTGTTTCAATATGTAGTGGTAATATATCTTAACTGTGATCATAGTGACTTTTGACTTTTAAGCAGAATTGTTTGCTACTGAGAATACAGTGAAAGAAGTAAATCATGGCCATATTCTTATAAAAAATATGATTATTCAGACTAAATCTATGCCTCTATGTGGCCACTAGGTGATAGCAAAGTCCCACACACTGGGTTACTATCAACAGTTTCCAATGTTAGGGTTCAGCACCAGCAGTATAAACAAGAATCACTTATATACTCAGACAATGACTACCCCTAAAATACTATATTATTCTACAGTATCACCACCATTATTACAGTTCTTACTATAAGGTATCCCTTACTGGAACAAGCGAGTAAACCACAAAGAAATGTAAAATGTGTAGGTTTACCCTGCACTAAAACCCTGACTAAGAGAAGCTAATGAGCGCAAAAATACAGTCGGTCATGGCTATTACCCTTCATCATTTCCTCAAAATGTGAATCACTGCCTCTCTTGCCAAAAACTACACATCTCCTCGGCCTGTTTTCTCTCTCAAACCATCTGTGGAAAATCGAGTTACTTGCCATTTGGAGGAGGCGACATGTTAGGCGGCCTGTGTATCACATGTTGCATGCACGGAGCCTTTTTAACTGACAGATGAGAGGAGAGATGTGGACGCCGGGGCGGTTGTCAGTGTTGTCATTGAACACAATCTGGGGCTGATCCTAGATAAGCACTGGGCTGGGCCACACTTGTACATGTAAAGTCCAGTTTCACAGGGAAATAAGCTACTCTGGTATTGAACGTGAAGCCGTTTGTAATACAAAAACAGACCTGGACCATTTCTGCAGGATGTTAAATGTTCTTTCCCAGCTGCTTTTTAATTTTTCATGCATGCGATTGAAGTCCATGATCTATACGTTAAGCTTTCATGATACAAAAACATCACTACGGGATTTATTGTGGACCTCAACTTGAATGTATTTTTGCAGCCCTCTCTATGTGAACACACTTATCTACTGTACATGACAGTGACTCATGGAGTAGGCCTACATCCTACATCCAGACTGAACATTCTGTCTGGGCAAAAATATGGACTTGGAATGACTTCACACACAAGAGAGAAGATGCATTAACCTTAATCTTAAAGGCCTTATTGATAACCTTTTCATGTAGATGAATATTTAAAAAAAATAAAAACATCTACAGAGCCAAAGGTGCCGAATAAAAGTATGGCCTTTCCTGAAAAGAAAAAAAAAAGATTACTGTGAATTAATCATTTAAAACATTTTGGTGGTTCCAAAAGGAGTGTTTTGTCTATATCTGTGGAAGATAGCTGATGTTTGGTTCCCACTTCCAACAAGGCTTGTGAGCCAATAGTAAAAAGACATTGGTGTCACGTGGTATCGCTGGGTTGCCAGTGAGTGTGGAAAAAAAACTGATAAATGGCTGATGATTGATGGTAAGTGCTTGGCAACAACTTATTGTGAAGTAAATGCAATAGAACGGGGGAGGGAGAAAGTGACATCTAGTGGCTGAATGTTATTAATAGCACCTTTAATATTTTCAGTATTCAAAATATCTCACCCAAGCTGGTAAACTAACAATACACCCACATGGGATTGGGGAATATCTAATTGACCACCAAGAATTTTGCCAGCTGAAATGCAACAACTGTTGCTTGCATAATATTGTTGCTAACTAGTTAGTTATTTATTAGCGTTGTAAAATTGTGTTGACTGACTCATTTTAGGAGATAACCTTAAAGTGGACCCATTATGATTTTCCCCTTTCTTTCAGTGTGTTACATAGTTTTTTTGTGTGCATGTAAAAGGTCTGCAAAGTTATGAAGCCCAAAGTCCACACCAAAGGAAGTTATTCTCCCCTACAGAAATGCCTCGCTTGAAGTCCCACCTGTTCTTCCGTAACGTGGTGATGTCACCAAGTAACACATTTCCATAAAACCTGGCACAGCCTCAGACAAAGCTAGTTATAATGGTGTTGAAGGTAAATTCGAAGAGTTTGTTTTGGTTCGTGTTAAATATGGACTTGATGGCTACACACATTGTGCTAAAAGACTGAGGCGAATGCGATCAGGTCCCAGGCAAAACGTCAGCATCCTCCCTTGATGATCCGTGTAGAAAACATGGAAGTAAAGGAGCAGTATTGTTTTTGTACTGACGTCAGTGCTAGTTTGCCCTTGATAAGGGGAAATCTTGAGCAACAATTGGACTGGGGTTGCTGAAGAGTCAACCAACCTAAACCAAACTATTGTCTGAAATATCATTACAAATAAGACTTTCCTTGAACCATGGACAACATGTTCACAAATCACAGTCTACTGCAGGCAAGTGATGTGACCAACGCCTAAAAATTACCAATCGTATCTGTGTTCTGGATCAACCTTGTCAAACAAAGCATTGTTATTGGCTGCAATGACTTCAACTGTATGTGTGTGGACTTTGAAACATTGCTTATAGTTTATTGTCACAAACGTGGTTACGTTCATTTGTTGTGTACGTTGTAATAGTACTGATAAAGGTGTTTGCACATTTTCTTTTAAGCAGGCTGAAATGTAGCGAAGAGGCATACAGCCAGGTAAACACAACTGGTTCAATATTGTGGACCTCACATGCACAGCATACAGGTGACTAAATGTAAACACTGGGATGGAGATACTGAAGAGCAGGATGCTGATTTCAAAGTGTGAGACCACCAGCACACACTGGACGTCCACATAAATTACTGGTGAAGTGTTCCTTTAACACAAGAGATGTCACTTAGATTTTATTATGTCTCCTCAGCGACAGACATGTCGCAGAAATATGATCACATAAACAACTACGCGGCTGGTAAACTACACGCTCTCATCCATCACTTCCACTATGAGTCCACATGCAATCAATCACAGCTGAGCCGCAGCATCATAATGGAGCGGCGGCTCTGTGTGGAGAAGGATGCCATCCATCAGCGTGAAGGTAATGTGACACTCATAACATTTGCAGACAGGCTGAGTGGATTGAGTCAAATGAAGTGCTCTGTCCTTTTGAAGTAACACCTTCAGCAGGCTAATGATGACGAAGATGAGGGTTTATTAAATCTTCCTGCGCGGTGCCCTCAACTTTAAATGAGATTAGTCTCAGCCTTACGCTGGATCTTGTGCAGGAGATGAGGTTATTTTACTTGGATGTGATGCAGATCATTTGGTTCAAATTACTTTCATGAATAATAGTCCGTCCATTTAATACTTTGGATCTCTTTTATTTAGTCACTTTTTGGACTTTTTTGAAGAACATTTCTGAAGCTAGATGATTTATTTTTTTGGTGAAATGAAAAGAAACAACCCAGTCACCTGAAAAAATGTTGTCATTGTACCTTTCCGCAAAACCATGAGATACGTTGAATGTGGACGTTTCTGAGTCAAAAAAAGTTTCATAAATATATTTCATATCAGCCTTGTATCATGCTTACAGAAACGCACAATGCCACAACATTAACGTTGTGAAACACTTGGTTAGGTTTAGGCAGCAAAACTACTTAGTTATGGTTAGATTATAGTTAGTATGAAAATAGTAACATAAAGTAGCGTAACAAAGTAGCGTGACAAAGTGTGGCGTAACAAAAAGTGCCGTAACAATGTAACGTAACAACCATAGACTGTATATAAGAAGTGGACGTAGTCATTGATACGTCACCCACTGGTTTGTGGATTGCCGTTTTGAAGCCTCGAGTTCGGCATTTTGGCCGTCGCCATGTTGTTTTTTTGCAACCAGAAGTGACACGAGAGGGTGGAGCTAAAACCGAACGCTGAATAAGACATCTTTAGATGACCAAAAAATTTATAATTAACTTTCATGAACTGAAAACAGGGTTGCTACCGTGAAAGGGTTAAGGTTCTAAGATGAAAACACAGACAACACCCAGAGAGGGCAATGCTGTGGTTGACCACAATTTACTAAATGAACATCATGCTGTATTGAAGAAGACTTGAAACTAGCGATTGAGACCATAAACTCATGTTTACAATGTTTACTGAGGTAATAAATCAAGTTAGAAGTAGGCTCATTTTCTCATAAACGTCTATACAATCAGACTTCTTTTTGCAACCAGAAGAGTCGCCCCCTACTGGCTGTTAGAAAGAATGCAGGTTTAAGGTACTTCCACATTGGCTTCACTTCTGAGCCCCGGAGGTAGTCCACTGGAAACAAAGTAACTAGCGTAAATTAATAACAACTGCTCATAGCGGACTTTCTTACTCAACGTTACATAACAAGTGTAAAGTCAACATTTGCCATTTGCTTTTGAGTCTCCTGGGTGATGGTCCTGTGTTTGTTTGACTCATCCACCTGCCCTTAGTGGAATTTCTTGTTTGTTATTCTCGTTATTATACCACGTATTGCTTCATACACTACAACGTATCCGTGGTTTGCAGAAAGGCACAATGCCAACATTCTTTCCTGGCGGCTAGGCTGCCTACAAAACGCTTAAATGCTTTTACGGGAACGGTAACCTTAATTCAACTTTTTTTGCAAAGCCCTATGGCTTGATGTGTGTTCCGTGTGATCAAAGCACACGGAGTTAAATGCCTCTTATAGTTTCCCGTAAGGCCGGAGAGAGGAGGGATGGGTGGTGGCCTGCTGGCCTGCCCTGCTCTAAACCCAAGGCTACTTTCCCTCGCTCCACAGAACAACTCTTGACAGGCCTAGGTGGTATTTTATTATTTCAGTTCATTCTGTCTATTCGGACTCTATAATTACTCCCTACATGTCATTTAACTCTGCCTTTTTTTTCAAATTACATGTCTGACCCTCTCTCGGGGATAGGATTTCCCTGCCATGTATTTTAACGTACTCTATTTTAAACCCTCTCTCTGTTATTATTTTTCATTTTGGGTTTTTCCTTTAATCATTGTGCTATGATCTTGCTTTTGGTATTTTGTCTGGAACTGAGAGCTAAAATGTTGAAAATATGAGGCAAAGTTGGTGCATGTTGAGTCATCCCAAACCTACTCAAAACAGTGACGGGATTTGTAGTAGGGCAACAACATTTGTGTTTATTTGTGTCTGCATTTGGATTGAAATAGCATGTGTGTCATCCCCAATACAGCATACAGCATTTGAAAGAGCTGTCAGTTACCACACCATGATTAACACATTCATGTCACACTGTATATATGCAGTCTGGAGCGATTATGTGCACTGATTCATCTCAATTATAGAAATGGTTTCAAAACCCAACCAGTACAAACTAGAAACCAACTCCCTTCGTTATGACTACAAACAATCAAATTGTGGGACCAGCAGAGATGTCATTTCCAAGAGAGTTCCTCCTCTAATTTTAAACCAAAACATCACATTATTGGACTGATGCCTGTCTAAAAGAGAGGCAGAGAAAGAGAGAGCGACAGGCCTTTCAGAGCCTTTGTTTATGTGAGCGTTACAGGCACCATTCCCACAAATGTGGATGGGAGCCCTTTGTAAACGGGCCTTGAGTGAAGCTGCTGTTCATCTGCCAATCTAAATACAACAAGGGCCCGCGGTAGGCTTCGCCGCCATCTCTAATTCGGGCTTTGGCGAAGAGCGGGACCACGGTCCGAGGCCACAGTGCCGCATGCAGCCAGCAAGGGAGGAACATTTCTGTGACTGGCGAAAGATATGAACCGCACGTATGTATATGCACTGTGCACCACACACATCGACACACAGATGAACACCGGGTAATGAAAAACCATGATGCAATAATGGATTTAATGCAATATGAACTGCTCCAGACCAGGTCCAAAAGGAAGCCGGACCACGTCAAAATCACCAGAAACAGGCAGTGGAAAAACATGCATGTCCTGATGAGAATTTTGGATTACTGAGGCTTTTGAGGACATTTATACAGCTGTAATCTGGTCAAGTGTGGTTGCAGAAAAAATGTGCTCTTTTAGATTTATTTGTTGCAACATCTGGCAGCATACAAAGATCCACACATGTTCCAAATAAACTTAAGACTGGAAACAATTAGGTCCAAGACAACAGAAAAGTGGTCAGGAGCTGCCCCGCGGTCTCACCAAATGGCGTATGAATGACACGGCAATTTGAAAGTCATTTTGCGTGCAATAACAACGCCGTTCTTGCTTTTGGAGTGTCATTTCACATCATGTTGTCTGTGCTAACTGCAATGTGAATGCATCCGTATGCGCTCTGCGCTATAGTGATGTAGAGTAAAAAGTGAGAAAGACTGCTTACAGTGGGCGGGGTCAAACAAAAACAGGGCTTTCAACCAGGAGACCCGTGTTCGAGACCGTTGTTCGTGTCCTAAATATGGATGTACAATAAGAACTGGATACTGGACTCCAAACGCCTATTCATTCAAATGACAATTGCTGACCCGGCACATACAGCAAAAAAATTCTGGCTTTCGGGTTTTCTTCTGGGGCCCACTGAATATGAGCAGTAGTGTTTGTCCCGCTTTCCCCGCCGTAAACTCCCGCTCGGACTTTACATTGTGATGACGTCACATATTTTAAAAACACTTTTCTCGGCTCGAGGAAAGTTTTACAAATATAAAACCCCCATGTATGAAAAAAATCCGAACAGAAAGAGTCATAAATGACCTTGTTTGCTGTTTGAGGTGTCCTTACAGGTGTCTCTTTTACAATGGTGGTCTATGGGGAAAATGCTTTTTGGGGCGCAGGGGGATTTTTCGCTGCAATACTACGACTGACCACTGTAAAAAATTGGAAGCAAGGCTGAGTGGCGGCACCGTATCCAGGTCTTATCTAACATCCATGGTTCCAAAATATTGTTGAGTTATTTTGAAGTTACATAAGTGATGTTTATGATGTGTTTTCCGTACTTATGTTACATTGTTTACGTACGTATTTTACCTAGTTTACGTACTTATATTAAGTCCAACAATGATGTTTTTCCTAAACCTAATTAAGTGGTTTTCCTAAACCTAATTAAGTGTGACCTAAACATAACGCAACCGTTACCGTAGTTTTGTTGAACCTTGTTTCACTGTAACAACATGCCGTTAAACGACACGCAAAAAGCCATTTCACAGCGTCAACCCCATGGCAAGAAATGACTTGCGAAAAGCCTAAATTGTGTTACCATGACACGCGGAATGTCCTTAAAATGTTGTGCTATTTATACGCCTTCCCATGAGATCCGGTTGTCTCGAGACTTTGCTCATCGGGTCTGTGTTTGTCCCAGTTACCTTAAATGCTGAAAGTGGTAGTGGTAGTCTTTGGTTTCCAGTGTGCAGTCTTGGCAAGCTAGTAAGGAAATGAGTTCCACATGACATCAGACCACTGCTGATGTAAGTGTCTGCACAGTAGGTGTCAGTTAAATGTAGACACTGTGCTCTGTCAACAGTTTACTATCCTTATGCGTGTCAGGGAACTGGCAAGTGTCATATTTCATAAGACAGCTGATGATTAATAACCAATGTGTCACCTACAGGTGTGAACATGCTGTAGCATGGACGTCGTCACAAACAACACTAGGGGGAGCCAAGCCATAGCAGGAAATCCCAACAAATCCCCCTTAAAATCCCTAAATGAAAGTTTCACTCCCAAGTGAACTTCAACCACTCATAAAAGGACAGTTGTCGTCCTTCTCTGTCTTGTTAGGGATGCCACTGATGTGTGACTTGTCCTCGTCTATCAGTAAACGCTCTTAACACAGCCTTGTTGTTAAAGTTGGAGGTAAACTTGGGTAATGGAGGCCCTGTTCATTAAGCCTGTGGAGTGAACTGGGGACGGGCTAATGAGAAAGGCGCCTTTGACAGACCGAGGCTGGCGGTGTGATAATTGGCCAAAGCTAAAAAGGGCCACTGTTAGAGTTAAAATGGACAGAGCCTTCCAGTTTCCTCCACTTAGCCGTATTTCACTGTGTTTTCCACAGATTTCTTGCTTGAGTGGCCACACATAAATTGATACAAATCCATAATCCAGATTCAGGCTTAAATTCGTCTCTCCCTCCTGCTTTTTCCTCACAGGAGTGTGTTGAGTATTGATCCGAGCCTGAATAATTGAGAAGCTTAAGCTAAGCAAGCATGTGAGGGAAATGGTACTGAATAGTACATCCCAAAATTGGGCATCAAATTTGAAGTGCAAAGTGTGTCAACAATAAATTGGGCCTCTTGGTTTTGTAAATGCACAACAGTTTGCTTTTAGGAAGTTTTGTACTTGTTACACTGAAGTAATTTGGCAAGTGGAGTTTTTTTTAGGTCCGATGTAGCGCTACACGATGTGAGGGTTACCTGACATTAACAACGCAAGTAAGTGTGTCAGTTTTCAGCTCAGTAAGCTCAAACCCTGCATGTTTGTCATTATGAAACATTTACAAGGGATCTAATGTAATGCACAGGACACCTCACTGAGTCCACTTTCCCAGGCTCCCGCCCTCTACTGCTCCTGAAGGGACTTATTAAAATCCATATTTTTCCAGCAGACCATGTAAAAGATTGAAGAAACTGTGTGCACCTGGTGCTGCGACTGTTGCTGGGGATGGTTGTTATGTGCCACATTTGGCTAACTGAAAAGAAAAAGAAGAGAAAAAAAATCCCAACTTCACACTGTGACTCAATCTTAACTCTGTCTGCTCTAAAGCACTGATACTACATGTTTTTAAACATGCAACTGTCATGATTTTTTAGTTTAGGTTTTGACGTGAATCACAGCTGTCAACTGCAACCACAACCTCCCACGGACTCTTAATGCGTGAAACATCTGCCAACACAGAAATCTGATACTGTATTTAACAGTTGGTGCATTACAGTGAAAGTAGAAAGATTTTCTGTAAATGAGATACTGGGATTTATTCTGGATTATTTTAACAAAATGTCCAGTCTGAATTTTTTTAAACTCCACGAATGACTCATTAAAACCATCTTGCAATGCGGTCACATTAGCCGCGATGCCAAATTGGACCAGAGGTGTAAAGTGAGAGAGCCAATTGCACCGTCCCCACTTCCTATACTTTCAGCACCCTTGCTTGGACCACGCCTGTCTTCATCTTGCACAGTTGTCACACTATTGCGGTAACACAGTAAGTCCACAGACAGACAGACAGAAATATAAACCCCTTGCAAAGTACTCTGTGGTAGTTCCCACTACAGTAGGTGTCTCCAGGACAACATTTTTTGGGATGATGACTCACACACAGACTCACAATGTGAAAACAATACAAGCGTTGCAGCTGGTAATTCAAGTAATTGAAGCACAGAGTACTAAAATAGGTACTTGCAGTAAACAAAAATTTGAGTAGTTACCAGGGAAAAAAATTAGGAACGTATGAGGAACTAACTGCTAGTGAACCATTAGTTAGAGAGATGCTGGAACAACAGCAGAGTCCGGTTTTCTGGTGGGTTCTGGGTCTTTCTCTTTGCAGGGTTTGTCATCTACATCCTCCCTCGCCTCAACATCAATAGATGGAGGTTCAGCAGGGGGTGTCGGAAAAGCTGGAACAGCAGTAGAGTCCGGTTCTCTGGTGGGTTCTGGATCATTCAAGTAGGGTTTGTCAGTTTCATGCTCCCTGGCCTCAACATCTGTAGATGGAGGTTCATCAGGTGGGTTTTGGAGAAACTGGAACAACAGCATTTTCTGCAATAATCCAAAACCCAATGTAAAAATCCCATTGGCTTTCCATTGAGGGAACCATGGCGATGCCAACTTCCTGGTTGGCCTACAGAAATACGTCATCCCCTGCACAACTAATAACCACAGATCATATTATGCTTTAGAGTCACTAATCATAAGATAATGATGAAGTATTGAAGAACTACCTAATAAATACTCAGTTTTATGTTTCCCTTTACTTGGCCTCTACCAACTCCTGAGGGAAATATCTGCCTCTTTAGGTGCTAAATGCTCCACTATGTTCACCAAGTAGTCGCTAGCTGTGTCCGTCTGCCATTAGGTGCTGAGCAGACTGTAGAGTCCAGTAAAGTACGTTAAGCTTTTTCGCTGAAAACAGCTGCCTGCTGACACCAATGAGCTTAAACTCACTATAAAGCTTTGAAAGCCGAGGGGAGCTGCACATTCAGGTGATAAATCTCCGTAGGTTCATCACTGCAAGTGACAGCTTTCACACCGTCACATTGTCATTGTATTATAAAAATATCGCTTATAGCTGATTTCACAAGTCAGATTAATGTCACTGAATATCTGTGGCAGACATCGGAGCTGAGGTATGATGGGGCTTCCACTTCTGGTCTCCCCTAATCCTGCTATAGCCTCCAGGCTTCACCCTCCTTTGATTCAAGGTCACCTGGGTGTTCATGACTTGACATTTTCTGACTGCAATCATACACTGTGAAAGTAAGTGCAAAGTTTTCTTCCTCAGCAGAAGCTCACACCACTACCGTCATACATACAGTACACTCTTTCCACCATGTACAGTGTGTCTCCTGCTTCTCCAATATCTCTCACTCTCTCCTTTGCTCTCTCTCTCTCTCTCTCTCCACATGTCACTGAGCCACAGTGGAGGAGACAGGAGTGGAACAGACCGGCAGCTGATGATGAAATATGACCCGGTGATTTGTGGATTGTCTGCTGTTGAAGATGTTAGCAAGAGAGAGAGAGAGTCCTCAGACGTGTAGTGGGAAGCTGCAACAGATGGGAGAGGATTTTTTTTTTCCTTCTCTCCCCCCCCCATATTGCATAACTTCCACTTGTATGATACACAGAGGCTTAAGTTCCTGTGCAGGGGGAGGCAGACATGTTGAAGAGCATTTGATGTACAGAAAGACACACTTCATTTACATCATGGTGGAAAAATCTGATTGTTTCATGTGCTTATTGGAACAACATATGTTTTAATAGTAGCAAAAAATACATCACATCATGGAAATAAATGCATTTCTCTATTATTTGTTGATATATAACAATAGATTTTACATTTTCTGTTTTAGTCATCAAATAAAAGTAATATTCTCTGCAGCAGTATCAACAGTAGTTTTTTTGTTTCTTTATAAGCTGAAGAATAGCTGATAGTTAGCATGAACAGTGACAGCCTCTATTACTGCACAGGAACATACAAAAACTTAATTCAAAGCCGCTCTTATCAGCATTTTTCTATTAACAGTGGATCAAATGACAAAGTGTAATGTGAAAGTGGTCACTCGTAGTGATGAAGCCACTGAGAATTATCACCTAACTCTGCAGGTTTAAAAGTAATAGAGCTGTACACTTTGATTGGTAGGCAGCTTCTGAGAAGTTATTACCAATATCACCAAAATCACATATCATACTGTATGTAGGTATACTATAGCATGAATGCAGCATAAATATTTAAAGAAAAGCCCCATATCCAACAAATATTTACATCTTAACAATGCCAATTAAAGGCACGGGTTCACACCTAAAGATCCACTTCCTGAATCGAACCAATGCCAGGATGATACATTGTTAAAATTTTCCACGGCCCAGAAATTGTAAACAAAACTCATGTGGTGGAAATGCCACTTGATTATTGGTCATAGTTGGCCCGCTGGTACGACTCAAGTGCCTTGACGCGCGTGATAAGCTTTCCTACGCTGTGACAAGAGTGTGTGGATGTAGCAAAGTTTACTCATTAAGTGGGTGGCTAGTTAGCTGGCTAGCTTGTTAAATCCTCCATGCTTTCATGCCACACTGGTTATACAGAAAATGAGTCGAAAAAAGTTGTCACTCATCTGGCGATAGCAATGTTCTTTCCTACGCTGTGACAAAAGTATGTGGATGGAGCATTCATTTGTTAAATATTACTCATTTAGTGGCTGGTTCGTTAGCTAGCTTGCCAATTCCACCATGCTGTCATGCTACACTGGTTACAGAAAGCGCTGGGTCTATGGACAGAGCTGCTGACCGCTCTCCTACCAGCAAACTAGTCTCGTAGCGGGGAGTGAGTTGGAGGACCTGCATGGTGCACTGGCTAACTAATTATTGTCATCAAATTCAGTGGTAGCAAACGCACAAATAGGCTACTAGTTCTTCAGTCACCAAAACAGGAAAAGCAAACTTCTTTGACCAATGAAATGACTGTGATTGGTTCGAATGGTGTTTTGACTAGAAATGAAACGCTCCAGAGTTCACTTGACACCGGTCCGAGACCACCACTTCGTGGCAGACCAAGAAGCGATTGTTTGGTCCACACCAGAGTTCACTTGACGGCGGCCTGTGACCACCACTTCTAAGCAGACCAGAGAGTAGTTGTTTGGTTCGCGCCAGAGTTTGAGTCCGGCGTTCACACTAACCAAAACAAACTATACCAAGAGGGTACGGTTCGGTTCAACCGGACTTAACAAGGCTGGTGTGAGCGCGCAGTTCATACTGACATAAAATAAAGTCAGGAGCAGATGTCATCAGATGGTATGAAACTTTCAAAACGTTTTTCAACCCTCAACCCTGACTCCAGTGGACAGGTCAGGAATAGTGGCTAAATCATGCCTTCCAGCTACCCCATTGGTCCATACATTCATTATTCTACCGTATTTAAGGAATGAAGGTTTGTGGAAAATCATCAACTGTAACACATAGACCGTCCACCCCTTTTGAAAAGTCAACAGTGACCAGTAGTGATGCCAAACTGCCTGAACTTTTCTTGTGTTTTAATTTGTGTGGAGCTGGAAAAAAAATGTCTATCCACGTAGATCTTTGTAGGAGGCTTTTTGGTCATTTGTTATTCATTCATTTAGTGCTGACATGAAAGTCAGTGAGGTGGAGAGAATGAAACAAGGACAGGCTTGTGTGTGTGTTTCAATCCGGACTAGAGACGTGAGTCGAGATGGCAGAGAATTGGCAGACGAATTCCTCCGCTGCGCTCCATTTATTCGGTTTTGCTCTGTTCTCTATACTCTGCGTCATTACAGGTGATGTAAACTGGCATGTTTCCCCTAGTTGACAAGAAGTGGGCATGCGGCTGGATATCAGAGGATGGTGACTCCATGCTTTTCAGGGTAAATGTCATGATTTCATTCTGTTTAGCACTATGGACTTAAAGGCATTAGAAAAGCACATCATTCTTTATAAACTGTGACCACATTTGCTCTAAACTGACTTAAGGATTAAACTGAGTCAGTTTTGTCACTACAAATCAATCAATTTATGTTCAATACATTCATAAACGTTATTTTGTGTTGAAGCCTGATAAGCTATTGTTATGTTATATTAATCTTCCTTGTCTGCTTCAGTTTATGAAGATTTTTGTCAATCTCCGCAAATTAATATGGTTGATTTATAGGTGCAGGTGTGATGAAAATAGCTTTCCCACAAGACATAACAATCCTCAGGGCTGCATTGCATTCTGGTATTACAAGGCAACCCTGTATCCCATGAATTATGATAACATGAAATATGCATTAGTGATTAAATTTGCATGGCAACATTGGGTAGCAATGTAAAAGGTAATGTGATGCATGCCTAACCTTACTCCCACAGCCCTACCAGATAAGCTCAAGCACCACTTCACCATCATGTTCAAAATGTGTTGAATTAAAACTGATTCTAAAGTGGATCTTATTTAATATAATTAAGCATACATAAGTGTATGTTGTTATAATAATGTTTAACTAAGTGTGACGCTGGGGATGGCCAATGTCCACCACCTCCAGTCCAGGCCTGAAATATCTCAGGTACTCGGGCAATTTCCATTGTGGTGTATCTCCACATCTACTCTATGGCTTAGCACATTTAGTATGCATGTGCATATGCATGGCTCCTAGACAGTGAATCCTAATGATTTTGGTGATCCATGAGGTTGACATTTGTGGTTTTGAGTGTACAGTCATGAGGAGTAGCTACTACTGCATATGTAAAACAAGTTGTATAAAGCCTTTTGTGACTCCAGGAGGGAGCTGCGTTAAGTTTGAAAATGAAAGGAATCTGGGGGTGTCGAGTTAGAAAGAATAATCTGAGTTTATCAGACCACTGTAGCTCGCTCCTCATGTCTGCTGGAGGATAGCGGCTCAAGGCTACATAGACTGTATATACCGTAAGAAGTGATGTCACCCATTGGTTTGTGGACTACGGTTTTGAAGTCTGGAGTTCGGCATTTTGGTCGTCGCCATCGCCGACGAAAATGTGTGGGACCATAATTTACTAAATGAGCATCATGCTGTATTGAAGAAGACTTGAAACTAGTGATTGAGACCATAAACTCATGTTTATAATGTTTACTGAGGTAATAAATCAAAAGCAACTGTGAACTCAAAACAAAAATTGTGTCCTCTCTCAAGGCTCCATGATGATGGTGGAGGTTGTGTTGCTCAGGCTCTATTTGTTGGGCAACGTTGCTTGACATCTCCTGGATCCATCTCTTCATATATGTTTCATTCTTATTTTGTCATATGGATTGTCTATGTTGTATTTTCATTATGTTGTTACTCTGTACACAAGACATCTATTGTCCGTCCTGGAAGAGAGATCCCTCTGGGGTTGCTCTTCCTGAGGTTTCTTCCACATTTTTCCCTGTTAAAATGTTTTTTTGGGTTATGTTTTTCATCATCCGATGGGAGGGTCGTGTGTGATTTGTGATATTGGGCTATAAATTCACTTGACTTGACGTGAGAAGTAGGATCATTTTCTCAGAGACTTCTATACAATCCGACTCCTTTTTGCAACCAGAGGAGTCGCCCCCTGCTGGCTATTAGAAAGAATGCAAGTTTAAGACACTTGGCTTCACTTCAGAGCTGAAGGTTGCTGCATGGGCGCTACTACTAGCATAACACATCCAAATCTCCGACCAACTGTCGGCGGTCAAGCTGCATTGTGGGTAATGTAGGTTGCAGGTTTTAGACAAGGAAGAAGATGCACGGGATAAAAAATATGGTCTATCTGGTTCTGCTGGACAGAGTCCATCGTGAGGCTGTGGGCTATAAGAGTGCAGTGCTAAATCAGTGGAGTACTCTTTGTAACTAGATCTGTGATGTAGCTAAAAGTTTGTTGGTTATTGTAAGAAAAGTACAGAAATATTTTACTGTAAATGGTTTTATGGTTCAAAATGCTTCTCCTCTCTGTGCTATGCACACAGCAGGTCCTTATAGGGGGGATTTTTCCTTTAAGATATCAAGTTGCATCCTCTGTTCCCTCAATCCATGCCCCAGCTGTCTGTCTGACAAACATCCTTAATTGTCTTTTCCCTCTCATACACAATGTCGTCTAGACTGCAGTTTAGTTGGATAATGATAGGGTCTCACCTTCAACGTGTGGCCTCGTTGTACAGTCTTAAGTTCTTTTGCGGAGAGGCTGATGCAGGATCATAATAAACACATACAATTGTAGAGTTTGGAAATAACTCATTGAATCCTTCCCAATGCCAAATGAAAGGGAAGAAAAGTGATGTAATGTGCTCGCACTAACAATGTCTACATTTCTACTGATATGTATGCTATTTCTTTCAGCACACAGCATGGCTCGGAGACCAGCGCAGGTTTGCCTGCATAAAGAGGAACCCCAGGTTTTGTTTTCTTTACTGATTGCAACAGTTGGAGCGAGAAACACTGATTTAAATTCCCACAGAGCCGAGGACGTATGGTGAGTGTCAGGTCTCAGTCTGGAGCCTAAAACTAGTGGGAGAAATACTGATCACAGAGGAAGTTTCTTACAAAGTTATATTGCACGCCAGATAATTGCATCTGCATTCCCTATTCAATTACCAGTTTGTGCCACGGCAGACGAAAACCGTCTCCAAGTATGAGTCAACAATATGGAAATTGTGCGATTACGGAGCCCTTAATCATACAAAACAGTGTCTGCAATTATTCCTCGGGAAAATATGCAAGAAATGGACTGTGGCCTCCTGCCGCTCCCGCTCTCCCGCACAACTAAGACGTCAGCTCCGCCGGAGGAAAACGGGACTTTAATTGCAGGCAGGTTCTGTGTTTACTTAGCAGTGACACCGGCAGCCACTGAACCGTGTGTTTATTTTCGACTCGGGGTGACTTTAGAGGAGAATAAATCATCCTTGTGCCGCCACATCACAAAAACCATTCAAAAGAGATGTCAAGTTGAAAAGGGACCTGCATCCTGTGGAAAAGTAAACCTCTTTTTGCGTCTTTGAAGAGCGAATGCATTAAGCCCTTTTGCTAATGCATTAGCACATAATTGTTTTCTTCTCTTTTCAAAATGTAAAGTATCCGCCCTCGTGCATTAATTGTGGACATTCGGGAATCTCAAAATGATAATTTTTGGCGCCATGCTATTTTCCACTTAGTGCCTCATTATACGCTGGAAAACTCTATGATGGCCTGTTCTGGAGAGTCAGAGGGAGAGGCAGAGAGAGATTTCTCTTAGGATGACTATATCGCAGGTCCTCTGTGTCCTACAGAGGGGGGACTCGCGGGACTCGCTCGCAGTGTGAAGTGCTCCCATGGGTGCGTGGGATAGCCGAGAGGGGAAATGTAATAACTCAATGACGAGGAGAGGCTGCCAATTACAGTCAGCTCAGGATGGAGGAGCAGGATCAGACACATTGAAAACGGCTGCGTTTCTAGACTCCCCGGGGAAGACTCTCCATCAGCGAGCTGCCAGCCCGGTCCGCTGGAAATATGAGCAGCGATGTGGGAATCCAAACAATATCGTAATTGTGAGCGATAGCAGCAAGCTAAAGGAGATATCTAAACACGGGTATCAATGGCAATGTTGTTTTAAGATTAAATGTACACTCAAGCCTGGGATCTCCTCGCTCTCTTGGCACTTTGGTTGCACTTTGTACAATGTTTGGATTGTCCCGTGGAGTATTTCTTCTACCAACAGAAATGGACTGACCCAAAGGCTCGACATTCCTCACTCTGCAGATAAGCAGCTTAACATGAGACAAGCTAAACAAACTTAGCACAGCGTGTAAATAAGTGTGATTTCCAATATTTTGTTTTTGCCTGCATTACACCTTTTTGGGCGAGTCAGAAATGGTTGTATTGTTTTGGGGGCAGGAACCAAAGGTCATGGGTCATTTTCATCAGCAGGTCACACAAAAACCAAGCGTCAGCAGTGGCTTAACCCAACAATGTGTCATGGAGAAGTTCACAGCTATCATAAACACAATGAATAACATTGTTGTGTATGAAATGCAGCTCATTGCAGTCAGTCAGTCAAAGGTGATTTAAAGTTGGAAAATTAAGACAATGTTGCCCGAGGGGAGTAGCAAACTATTTCAATGAACAATAGAGATATTGTAGAGCGTGAAGTGATAGATTACATCATGGATTTGTTTTACAATGTTGAGTGACAATCTCTGAGCATTTAATAATAATGTGATCTGAATTACATGACTCAAACAGTATGCATCTTTTAGATAGGTCCAAAATAGTGGAGAAATGATGGGCCTTAGTATAAAAATGGAAAAACTTACGTAATGTAGGAGGTTACATATTGGTGAAAGGGACACAGTGGTCATCTAACCTATGTTCACTCATATCAAAACAGACTTTCCAAATAGTTTCACAATATAAGACAAAATGCAAAGACCAATGCTGCAAAATAAAATGATGCCTCCAATGTAAAACTAAATCACGAAAAGGTAAGTATGCATGGTTTTTGCGTGTACACACAAATATCATGCACGGCAGCTGGATTCTTGCGATATCGTGAGAATTGCGTGATCACACGACAATCCATCTTGTCAACCTTCAAGTAATCGTAATCAGCATCCTGTGATGAGCTACTGGTAGCTATGGCTGTTGTTTAGGTGTGTGTGACATGACACGGGGAGACGATGTTGTTAATGGCGGCTCCTGTAGAGGTTAGCATGGATGCTGCAATAGGATCAGTTCTATCAGAACTGGAGAGGATTTTTTCATTGAAAGGAGAGCAAAGAACAGCACTGAAGGCTTTACTTGATGGAAAAGATGTTATCGCTCTTCTCCCAGCTGGCTTCGGTAGGAGTTTGATTGACAGATGGTTCATCCAATCATCTGCCAAGTATTTTTTGAAAGTGACTGCCCTTTTCCAAACAATTTCCAATGACAGCTTCTCTTCTGTGTAACAAATTAGGTTACAAATATCTGAGCCCCAAAGTTCCCAACCTGCACAAACTGAGTTGCAAAAATAAAATGTTGGTTATCATTCCGAACGGTTGTACCATTCTTAGGACCTATAGTACTTTGTGGAATCTGATCTGACCTGACTATCTTAGGGAGCTTTCACAAGCCTACATTTATTACATTTTAACCGAACTCTGGTGCGGTTCAACCCCTGGTATGGTCCGTTTGGGCGGTTGTGAATGCGGTAATTGTACTCTGGTGCGAACCGAAACGACCGGTCCAGTCCGGTTTTCCAAGCGAATGCCGGCTGCCTGTGCGGGCATTTGTTGAGATGGGCACAGGTAAACGACAGTAAATTTATCAAAGTCTGTGATTCCCTGCATAGAAGCGGCAGCTCTCAAGACAAAAAAGATGCTTCTCCGTTCATGCCCCTCAGCAAATATTTTTTTATTTGGTCCACTTTAATTTATGCATGTGAAACCAAACCGGACTAAATAGAAAAGGAAACCAAAAGTATGAATTTCACTCTGATTCGGACTACCCAAACAGACTACGGTTTGTGAAAGCACCCTTATTGATATGGGGCTTGTCAGGGGAACGGGGGGAGGGACACAATTGCGGACCAGGGGAATCTTAAAGTTAATCCCGAAGGATAACCACTAAAATCGCAAGCGATTCAAAGGGAGAGGGGAAACACCAAATGAAAACAAGGCTCCCTTCACATAATATAACTTGAAAAGACTAAAACTAAAACACTACTGCCGAGAAGCTGACTAGAACATTAATGAAACAAAAGAACCAGCGAAGGCAGGCCACACAGACCTAACCCACTCTAAGATACTACAGCTCTGCGAAGAAGCTAAATGGTGAGTGAATCCCACAGATAGGTTCAGCACCTGAGCACTGAAACCAGGGGTAGATATAGGCTTCAACCACCTGATCCTCATCAGGGACAAATCAGGCTCCACAGCTGCCTCTGCTCAGAGATAGTGAACCCAACCAGCCCGCTGAGTGGCAAGTGACCCTCACAGGGCTGTAAATAATGGTTATTTTCATCATTAATAAATCAGATGATGACATATTTTCATGAAGAATCAATTTATTATATGGTCCATAAAGTAGTGAAAATTGGCCATTCAAATTTCCATAAGCCCCAAGTGACGTCATCAGATTTCTTTGTCCGGCCAACATTCCAAACCCCAAACATAATCCTATGACATAAGGCAAAAACCTTTACAATGGAGCAGCAGGAACAGAGGGATATTTGGTGTTAATTACATAAATGATTAATTGATTATCAAGTCCACTCTAAAGATAAATGAATACATCAATTGTTTCAGTAATTGAATAGTTGAAAGTTTTCAGAAATATATATTTTTTTAACTATGTCACACTGTAAAATGTTTGTGCTTCTTGTTAATGTGTAACTGTCACTGTGTGTAAAAAAGTGTTCGTGTTAAGTGCCTCTGTGCGGTGATGAGCATATTTTTGTCTCATGGCGACAGGCTTGCTGACGAAGTGAGCTGGTGCCAGGATATCCAGATGACCCACTGTGGCAGCAGATTCTTTGGGAGGCCCGTTCTGAGGATTAGGAGGCACTGGGCTCTGAACCCATGACCTGTGCTGTTTGTTTACCTTTTCCTGGTTCAGTTCACACTGACTTACTGCTGCATTGTTGTGTCAACACCCTGCGTTCCATTTGGATCTGTTCATTTCAGTGCGTGTATATAAAGGGCTGAGAGAGACAGAAAGACAGGGGTTTTTCTGCATGTGTAAATGTTATCCATGTACATTTTGGCTCTGATTCTTTTCACTATACTTACATATGTAACACAAACTACATGGAAACGTGTTTAAGATTTTCCCTTTGTTGTCACTGTAAGCACAAATTGAGTCTCGCAAGAACACACCCAGCTAAATTGTTGTACGTTCATTACTGCCACACACCACCGTGGACAAAGCGGTGCCCGTTATATCCGACTCGAACTGTATTTCAGAAATGCTTGCTCATTCGCCACTAATTAACTGCTCCATGCAGCACCGAGGAGTGCAGAGCAGAACGGTTCTAACTGTCTCAGTCTGGAGTAAACAAGACCCCGGCGGGAAAAAAGGGTCTCGTCTTGTCTGGCTCGCTGGCCCATTTTAATAAATCGATGCGCTAATCATCGGACGTGCACCGAGTACCCTGGCCGCGCTCGCAGTCCCTCTCTCCTTTGAGGTTAATTTAATTAGGTTCCAAATGCTGAAAAGCCCCTGACATGCACACAGAAGTGCAAGGTGTAATTGATTTTTTTTTTCCTCTCCCTGATATTCTCAGCTTTTAGGTGGAAACGATGTACAGGGTGAAGGGAATTTAATGACAAAAACAGTCAACAAAGAGCCCATTTCTGTGGCTTAGGGGAAGTTTAGCTTATGATACAGACGGGTCTAATGAAGGGAGATTAATCCTTAACAAATAGGTTGAGAATATTTACAAGGCGCTCCTTTTGTATTGATTTTTTTTTGTGTTTTTTCCCCAATTTGGCACCGCATTGTTAAAAAAGTAAAACGACTGTGACACTTTGTCCTTATAGTGCCAAAATAACTCCAACAGAAATGTAATTGAAAATGTGCAGCTGTATAAATGGAAAACAGTGTGGTCACCATAGAAACTTCTGGTATATTTTGGCATTTCAAATGACAGAATATATCAGGTTTAAAATGTTTCTGTTTGCTCAGCCGTGGTTGTTGCTGTTCATTATTGTCTGGCAAGCCACCAGCTAGCTAGGAGATCTTTGGATATCAATCACAACGCGGACCAATTTGGCTAAAAAAATAATTCTGCTTCCTCAAGGCACAGAATGAGGAGCCATTCACCACTTGGCCTCGTGGAAGTAAATTGAGAAATTAAATGAGAAATGTCACTGTTTCACACCCTTAAAAATGTCCATTCTAATTTATTCATAATGTTGATTGCTTTTATTTTGACACAGCCAAGTGACACGTTTCCTCAATCTGTGCTTGCCAAAAGTTTGAACTCTTCGCTAAGCCAATCCCAGCAATTGTCCAGTCATAGCTTGGCAACCATAACTAGGCACAGCAGGCCTACATGGATCTGGAAAAAAAGCCTGAGACATGTAGCTTCAGCCCAATATTATATATGTAGCCATCGAGTGCATAATTACAGCTTAAATTACATTTAGTCATCCCTTTTTGTAGTTAAAAATAATGTCAATGTGTTTTTAAAGTGCTAATTTCTTTCTATTAAAAAGAAGGAAAAAGTATTTGGGGAAATATCCGAAATGTTCCTTTTCATCTCAGCCGGCCGGACAACCCATTCTCAACTCCTCACATACTGACGCTTGGTCAGGACCAGGTCTACCACCACTTCCACCCACCCTGTGTGGGTTTTTGCGGTCTTAATACTAAATGACCACACCCTACGGGGGACTGCCCATTGTTTCAAGGGGCACATTGCTCCAAAAATACACACTAATTATTGTGAAGAATGACGTCATCGGACCTTTCTGATTTTTTTCCCTACTGGTAACAGCATGACCCACCGCTCTGCCTCTTATTACTCGTTGCCTTGAATGCATTTGTTGGTTGGGTTGGTTAGGTTTAGGCATGAGGAGTGAGATTAATTAGGTTTAGGGTGAGAATATCAGGGTAAGCCAACCAGAGGCAGAGAGTGGGTAAATGTAGAATGGGTCATGCCTTTGTCATGGTAGGACAAAATACTGCGACTGGGAAGGTCCGATGACGTCATTTCACATAATAATTAGCCATGTGCTTTTTTATGGGTTAACTGGCTGGCCGGACATTTTTCGGACTATTGGGGTTTTCGTAATAATGGGCCGTCGGAACATTGGCATGGCACCACTCCCTGACCACTTTCTCTGACGCGGATGGGTTTACATTGTACTTGAAAGCGTCGTGCTTCTCATGCAGATGCTAAAGAGCGCCTCGTGCGTTGGTATCAGATGCCGAGGGGCGCAACAAAGCGTCTGTATTTGACGCCCCGGGAATGATATTGGGATGGGTTGGAGAGATTACGTCATAGACGTTTTGGTTTCTGATTCTGAAGTGTATAGAGCTGATATGTGTGCTGTAGTAGTCAAAAGAAGTGTAATTTCAGTTGGAACTTAAAACCTCTTTTTCAGGGTTTTTGTTTTAAACTCATGAAGCTAATGTTAGCTTAATTAGCGAGCTAAGTAGAGCTGAAATCTGCTAGCGATGGTTATCAGCTGACAAATCAACAGTAGAAATGAGAACCTTTGTCTGAAATCCAGTACCTATACTTTCAAAACTGTAAACTAGGACTAAAACTGTATGTGCTCTGGCCAGTTATAAGCAACATATTACTTGGTGAATCCCATGCAGTGTGGAAAAGCGGATTCATTACCAGAGTTGTGTGTGACATATTATTGTTGATGTGTCTGGATCTGTACACCTGAGACAGTGAGTCAGTGTTGGTCTGAATGTCTTCAGAGGCCTTTTGATTGTAATACTGGATCAGCTTTCAACCTCCCATGTCTGTCAAACTGAAGCAGAACCCCACTTATTTAGCTCTCCCCTGACTGTTCAGCCCTCAACATTTTGTTCAGAACTGGAAAAAAGTACTAAGTCTGCAGTCCCTCTGAGGCATGTCCGCCTGCATGCACACACTCGCACACTCACACAGGGGGAAACTGAGATGTGGAAGGCTCCAGCTCCAGATCCTCAGGCCTGCTCAGCTCTCATCTGGACAAATCCCTAGAAGCCATGGCCCGGGCTCAGCGAAGGCCCTCGCCATGCCAGCTCTGACATTCGTGCTGCATTCTCTCATTCCACCATCAGCGCTATATTCAAGGGACCAGGAAATCCATCAGCTCACGAAACAGTAAAAAATTATATGTATTTCACTTGACATCCGGTATCCACATGCCAACGATTGCTGGGTGCTTAAGCTGCTTTTTCCTCCCCCAAAGACATACAGCAAGCAGGGTGGAATGTGTCTCTGTACTATGCCAAAAACAGTGTTTGTCCTCTAAAATAACTCTTCTCTGTGCTTGGTTTGTGAGGTGCGTGGTGCAGCCGCAGCGCTGAGGGGAACGAGCATCCAGCCTGTCAGCGTAAACGGGTTTTTCAGTTTGCAGCAGCGCACACCGCAACCTTTCCTCCGGAAAGAGAAAAGAATGAGAGTGAAGAAGAGGGCTCTGGTTCGTTATCATTTTGTCTCCTGCTTTAAGTCAGTATGACTGACTCTTGCCCAGACAGTGCCAGGATTATTTACAGTATAATGTGCATGTCCCTCAGTGTTCTAAAGGGCACAAGCTGCACTTAAAATGTAGGATTTTTTCTCCGCTGATGCTGATGAGGTTGTGTTGAAATCCTTGGGTCAGGGTTGCACTCATTGTACACTGGTTATTTCATGTCAGAGAGCCTCTCCAAACCTTTAAACTCATCATTTATTTAAGGACTTCTTGTTTGCCTTGTCAAGCTGCGGCCTTGCTTCTGGTGCCAGCATGTGCCCCAGTCTACATTTTTGCATCTCACAAGGCTAACCTGTATTAATATTTCAAATCAGGGAAGCAAAACAGGCCCCAGTCCATCCTTTGATTGGCAGTTGAGGTGATGCAGCATTGAGAGATTATTGATGCATTGTTATGGGGTTAGGTTTGGGCTGCTGCTGCTGCAAAAAAAAAATAGAAAAAATGAAATAAAAAAAGCAGCAAACATTTGTCCATCAATTTTGCAGAGTTTAATTGAATAACTTATTTTGGGCTGTGAAGCTGCAGGCAGATTCCAAGTGGCACAGATGTCCCATGAATAAAACATGGACCCTGTGAGCAAATATTAGCACTTGCAGTTTATGATTATTTTCTTGTTAGTGTTTGGCAATGTCAAACACGCGCTTTTGGTGTTGCTGCGCGATTGTGATTATAATTGGCCACGTCGAAAACACACAAGCTGTGACACATGACTTAAACGGGGGGAAGATAGAAGCAATCCATTAAGATTTGCATGTTATTTTTTGAGAAAAGATTATCTTTATTTATTCCCTCTTCTGGATCACATTCACAGTCAGCGCTGTTTTTGTAATCACATCCAAATCAGTCGGCGCTAATTCCATCCACTCGTACCGCATCTGTGCAGGCAGGAATCAGAATGAGATGCCAAATGTCAAAAAATGAGAATGTGTGTGTGTGAGCACAACGCCATGTTAGTCTGTAAGCATCTAAGATTTCTGAAAGGTTGCAACAACTCTAGGGCCGTTTCCTTTATCCTCCCTACCTACTGCAGTCTACACTCTCTGTCAGGTTAAGTAATCTCACAGATCCAGTTGAGCTGACTGAGGTATGGCTATGCATCTTAACACCGCAGTCTAAACTTTGCTATCCTGTCACAGCTTGCAGGCGAGATAAAATACAGTGAGAATGTTATCAGAGGTTACTGTCATAACAATGTCCAAGGAAGGGAGGAGTTCCTCTTACCTTCACGGTTATAACACCTCCTGACAAGGATGATATTAGATAATTATTCAACTTGGAGCCTTTACATTTTTTGGTCAAATGAATAAAGCAGCTATAATCGGTATTTTAATAATAACAATACATCGGATAACAAAGTGACAATGTGAAAAGGGGTTGTTCATAGTGATACATAGACACAAATTTCCCTTTTTTGTGACGCTCAGATTGACAACATATTTTTCGTGCATTTTCTTATGAATGTCCAACAACACATGACGCACATGTCAATTTCCCCTCAAGTCTTTTCAAAAGATTGACTTTGTTAGGTTTAGGCAACCATCTACTTAGTTAGGCTTATGAAAATATAGACATGGTTAGGTTTAGGCAACCATCTATTTAGTTAGACTTATGAAAATATGGACTTGGTTAGGCTTAGGAAAAGGTGGACTTGGTTAGGTTTAGGAAAAGATCGACTTGGTTAGATTTAGGCAACCATCTACTTAGTTAGGCTTATGAAAATATGGACTTGGTTAGGCTTAGGAAAAGATGGACTTGGTTAGGTTTAGGCAACCATCTAGTTTAGAAAAAGTTTAGTTTCTGGTTTAGGAAAAGAACGTGGTTTGGGTTAAAATAGCTCTGGAAGTGCTGTAACTTCATTACGGAAGTTACGTGACAAAAAAATCAACGTTGACTTCTGGTTTCAGACAGGGTACAAACAGTGGCCTTCTGGGTGAAAGTCTGGTGTTTTTAGACCATCCATCCACCCCAACCTCCTCCCTGTGAAGTGTTTGCTGCTCTCTATACTTCCCCGTTCACAATTACGTGGATTATATATGAAATGATTTTGTGCTGACCATCACAAAAAAAATTTGAAATTTGTGTCCATGTACACAAATTTGCAGCAGCTCCGGGAGACAGACCTTCCGTTAGCGGCTGCTGCAACTCGCAGCCCCAGTGCAGTGTAGACCTCAGCGCCGGGTGTCCCGCTTGCCACCAGCCCGCTGTACCTCATGGCGCTGGGGACCGTATGTGGCACAGTCAATACAAATTTACTGTGCCACTATTCGTTATTTAGCTAACCATATCTTTAGTGCAACTAATGACAACACAAACCCTAATGAAAAACACTCCAAATGGTGTCAATATATATGTTTTTTTTGTATAACTGATGACTGTAAATTTAGATTGTGACATAGTAGTAGAGGTGAAATGCTGCCCTCTATTTGTTTGGAGCACGTGGTCAGGCACACATTCACCTTTAATGTTTCATCTAGCATCATAATCAGGTCAAAATGTTAATTTGTCCAATACTTTGGTTTATGATCAAATTGCCAAAGCTAACGCGCTAAACTGAAATGACATTATACCTGCTAAACATCAACGTGTTAGCATTGTCATTGAACATAATTTAGTATGCTAAATTTTGGACAAAATGTTAGAAGCACCTTTCAATATAATATAGGCCAATACAAAACCATGAGGATGGTATTGTTGCTAGGCTGTTAAATTGGATTGTATTAAACTGTGTAATTACGTGCTAACTCAGTGTAAACTGTGAAGTGTGCTTGTTAATAACCAGGCTGATTCCATGGCCACCTTAAGACACCTCATAAAATCAGCATAAATAATGCAATGTTTTTACAACAGTCTGACAAGCTGTTTACCTCAACTGTAAATTTTGAAGGAAATGGGATCGTAGTTAAAAAAAAATAAATAAAGTGGATAAAAAGTGCTTTTTTCACAGGACACAAAATAAAGGCTCATAGTGAAGACAAAAAAACCCATTCATGTGCAACCATGCCTGTTTCATATCCTATGTACACACTGGTCAGGTTGTATGACAATCCTTATCATGTTGTAGGTGTTTATTTTGCATAAGCCTTTTCTCTGAATGGAGCACTCTGTTAACAGTGCCTGCCGTTTCTCTCTCTCACTAGGTGGTCCCGTCTTATGACAAAGTTTGTATATTGTGTTTTCCAAGAGGCCATGAGAAATGACATCCCTACGGATATGCCCCTGAGAGAGCACGTCTGGCCTGTGATGAGTGACTCTGTTAACACGTCGGGTGGAGAGCTAAAAGAAAGAAAAAAAAGAATATTGTCTTTCAAATGAATAGTGTTGCATTGCATTCTTTCTTTTTGTCCTTGTCCCGTTGACACTTTCTTTCTCTCACAGTTTGATAGTGCATTGCACGTTGTGTTATCGCTGCTTGTCGACTTAAACCTATTACAATGAAGTCACTGACAATCTAAATGGGCTAAATGGGTTGATACAGTTTTTGATTTTATTCATAATTTGAACTGACTGAAAAATTAAGTACTTTAAGGGAACAAATTCAAATGTGTTGAAGATGTTTTACAGTTTTGATAGACTTTCTAAGTTTCCAAAATAAAAGCTAAATGGTGTGAATATTCAATCGCATGCAAGTTATGGATGTTTCCAATGCTCACATCAATCACTTAAAACCTACTGACCTTTCAACAATCTAGAATCTATCACATGTAATCAGTTATTATGGATATCATGAGTGATATTTGTAATTTCAACCACTTTTCACAATATCAGAGGATGATGGAAATACGCCAACTACTTAAATCAAGTTACAAAGTCTTTAAGTTACATTATATGCCATATTTCAAGATGGTGGTTGTCCTGGGGCTAATGAGTAGGTTGTACACAGCCAAGGGACAAACAATTCTATTTTTAATTCCATCTTTCCAGCTGATAGGATTGTTGCCATTTGTCTTGTGCTAGGCTAACACCATTGTTGCGTGACTTCCCCAGTATCCGAGTATCATTGCCAGTGCTAGCATTAGCTTTAGCATTAGCATTAGTAAGCATGTTAGCATTGTAAGCTAGCATTAGCTAACAACTTGCTGTGCTATGCATGTTAACAGTAATCATTAGTGATGTTACGCGCTGTGCCGTGGCTTCGGAGCCTGTGTCGAGTAATCCAGGAAGTTTTCTGTGAAGCGCGTATCGAGGCTTCTATCGTTTTAGACAAATAACGTGATTGAAGACGCCCGAAGCTGAAATACAGTTGAGAACTTATTATTCCTGAATAAAAACGAATATTGTCTCCAATCGATTATTTTCCTATAGTTACACAAGCGCACTCACTGTCTTCTGCCCGGTTAAACCACTGCTACATATCTGGAATATATCTGCCTGTTTTACACTATTTGACCGATAGGTGGTTCCGTGTGCACATGAAACCCAGATGTAGCCTCGTGAAATGAACCCTTTTGCGAACCAATTTGTTGGAGAGCTTCAGTGCTTCATGAAGCTTCATCTCGCCATCACTAGTGGCCATATTACTATTGTAGAACTGGATAAGTAGCAGGGGGTTTAGCCTGCCAGAGGACAGTGAATGTGCTTGGGTAACTATAAGAAAATGATAGAGGGGAGACATTGTTCGTTTTTATTTAGGAACAATAATTTCTCAACTCTTTTTCGGCCTTGGGTGTCTTCAATGACGTCATTGGTCTAAGACAATACAAGCCTCGATATGCACTTCACAGAAAACTTCCTGGATTACTTGACACACTCCGAAGCCTCGGCACAGCACGTAACATCACTAGTTTCTTGTGTTTGTTTGACCTATGTTTCCTTTTGACAATTTGAAGAATTGTACTTAGTTTTTTTCTTTTTCTTGTATTTTTTCAATATTTTTCTACAATGCACATTTGCATGACTGCACTTTGCCCATGGTTGGTGACAGAATCCGTGCCTCCTTCTTCCACCACTGGGCCAAATCTTACAGTGGTATTTAAAATAAAAGTAGATTAAATTGCAGTGGAGGATGAGTGTTGGATGCGCTGGAGACTGGCTGCTGTCAGAGATGGATAGCCTTGACGTGGCCTTAGGTTAACCGACTGCCTCGTGCGCAGATGCTGTGTGTGGGCCTGACTAATGAGGGTCAACACAGGCCACAGGTCAGTGGGTGGACCTTCTCTGTCTGACTCTTATACAGGCTGATGTCACACTCTGATTATGGAAATATATGATGCATTCAGTATAATAAGCACAACAAAGAGAGGTTCCATAGCCTCCTGATACTTGCTACAAAGCGAATGCAGGAAATAAACAAATAAATCAGAAAATGAATGTATTAATGAGAAACAAAATTTACCATGTAATATTTATGTGCGGAAGCTGAGAGCTAATTGAAGGCATCTTTATCTTTCTCCCTCAAGTAATTGTGTTTTTGAACCAAGACAAATTCAATCAGCTCCCCGCTGACTCGCGCAGCCCAAAACACTCCTTCCTAATCAGGAACAGAAAAAAAAAAAAATCTAAAGTTTCGTCACTTTTTTCATTAAGTGGATAGCACCCCAAGGTGTCCTTCACCTTCCTTGCAGTGAAAATGTCCTCCTTCATGTTCTCAACAGGAGGTCCTCCCTCCCTGCCCCTCCCTCCCCGTTGCCGTCTCTTTGACACAACTCATCCCGAGCTTGTTTTTTACGTCTCCCATGATGAGGACGATAAAGAGCATTGTGGCAGGCGAGAGGCGTTTGAAAGATGGATTAAATTACCCTCTCTCCGCAGAGGCTATGTTTTCTCATGCTGTGTTGTCTTCATCACAGCGATGTTTACATTCATTAGCACTTGTCTGAAATGTGTCACAATCCCTTTCCCCCTCGCTCTCAAGCGTCGGCCGCTCTCGGCATCCGCCTCAACTCTGTGCTGCAAACAGATGCTATCAAGCAAAGGAAATGTTTTGTCTGCCTTCCATTAGCAAAGCCCAGGGCTCGGTCAAGACTTTACTTGTCAGAGTGCACAGGAGGTATGGTAGCTTCAAGAGCACCTAACACTGGTATGTGCATTAGTCTGTGACATATTGTTCTGCTTTATCTCTGGTGGTATATGTTCATGCAGAATATTGTGGTTTTATTTCACCACCCAGATAGACATGAATGGAGTTATATAAGTGGTTTGTAAAGGGTAGGTTCACCCAAATCAAATACAAAAATGTACATTTTTATTGGTATCTCATTTTTTTCTAGTTTTTATTTCGGGTTATGAGGATCTCTGAGATTTCTATTTCTACCCCAATACATCATGGATGAATAAGACTTAACTCAACTTCCAGAAACAGTGTTTTATTTTTGCATTCTCATTGGAACTGCTTTTTACTAAAAAAAAAAAAAAAAAAAAAATAGTATGAAGTGTGTGTATGTATCACTGTGCTGTACATGTATCTGTAATGTTAAGATGACCACAATCAAAATCCCATTCACTTCCACAGGTGGCTGAAGATATCTCAAAACACCAACACATGAAATTGACAGCATGGCTAAATACAACTATTGTCAAAGGAACAGTGTGTAGCTTTTAAGGGGATCTATTGGCAGTAATGGAATATAATATTAATAAGTATGTTTACAACGTTAAGTCCCATTTTCACCTGACAAAAACGTAGTAATTGTAATCCCAACCATGATGTTTTTTTCCTAAACCTAACTAAGTGTTTTTGTTTGAATTCACAACGGTAGTGTTTACTGCGACCGTAAGGTGACGGCAAGGGGTCTGACAAAGCCTCAGTATGTGACGAGTCGGGATGACAATGTGTACTTCTCCTACACGCTTGGCACATGGGAGAGGCTTCAGTTGGTTGCAATCTGCAACCTCACCGCTAGATGCCGCCAAATTGTACACACTGCACCTTTAAGCAATAAAATATGTTTGTAATTTGGGTGAATTGAACCTTTAAGATGTAAGTATGAATACAATCACTGATTAAGAAAAATCTAAAGGACATAGCTATATTTCCTTTATGAAATGTGAGTGTATAAACTTGTTTAAAGGAATAGTTTGACACTTTAGAAAATACTTGGAAATACAAGATAGATACCACTCTCATGTCTGTACAGTAAATAAATAAAGTTTTAGAGCTATACGAGTTGGTTAGCTTAGCATAGCCTACAGATTGGAAGCAGGGGGACGCAGTTAGCCTATAGCTTAGTCCATGCTAGTCTTGTTGTCTGGCAACCTCACTGTGATGACAACACTGTAGGAAGTAACTCCTCAAAAAAATTAAACTTGTCTTTTTTACTTTTCAAGTTTTTTGTGAATGAAACAAAACTGATGCAACATGTCAGTTAGTGAGCTTTGCAGGTGTTTACCTTTGGACAGAGCCAGGCTAGCTATTTCCCCCATTTCTCTTGAAGCTAAGCTAAGCTAAGCTAAGCTAAGCTAACCTGCTGCTGGCTCTTCATATTTGCTGTGCATACACAGTGGTATCAATCTTCTCATCTTATTCTCGACAAAAAACTGAAAAGGCATATTTCGCAAAATGTATACATTTATGTATAAAATAGGTCTGGCTTTTTGTTTACTCCAACTGATTTGTTGTGTATGTTCTGACTGATTGCTAAAAGCTACTTCACTGTATTTTGTGTTGACAAGGATGTCACATTAACTGTTTGTGTATATTTGGATTCCAATTTGGGAGGAACTAATTTAATTTTTTCTTTGGAGAAAAAAAACAGAGAATACCCCTCCCTCCACCACCAGCACCACCACAGACACACTCCACTCCCCTCTGCCAAAGCACAGTCCCATTCCTAGCATACCAGCGTCCCCTGTATTTGATCGGATAGATCGAGTCATTAAGCCCATCTGACACGAACAGTGGCCTTCCATGATAAGAGTCAGAGTTTGGCCCAATGTGGAGAGACGTATGGGCCTCCTTGATGAAGGGGCCGCCTGATGGATCAAGCGGGGTGGTGGAGGTGGTGGAGGTGGGGGGCGTTGTGAGGGGGGGAGGTGGCGTTGGAGGCTGTCAGCAGGCATGGACCGGGGTCACTCCACGCCAGGCCTTATTAGGTCCCCATCAGCAAAATGCTGGCTGTCAGGCCACGCATTGAAATAGAGGAGGGCTCCTGGTGAGCCTTCTGCCGCTCAGCACCAACTTTCTGGCTCGCTGGTCACGATCAAACCCGTCTGGCCCGGCCCACAGCGATGCCTTGTGTCACTCCATTAAACAGAATGTATTACTGGTTTCACGCCACGTTAAGGAGGTGACAGGGAAAGTCAACTTGACCTTGAATGCTCCAGTGGCTGTAATTCCTTCTCACATGTGTTAATCAAAAAACTAATCAGATGTCAGTAATGAAATGACACAAAGTTAATGAGGGTTTGCAGACCGACAAGTCAAGAGTCACTTTTAATGATGGTGAAAAACTATTTGTGGATTGATCTAAGTTTCTAGCTTGAAATCGTCCCAAAGCAAAACTTATATCAGAGTTAACGCCATGAGGCTTAATCGTATTTTGTATTGTATTTAATTGTAAGTATGTCCAAGGTCGCATCTAACAGACCTGCGTCTAGCTGCTGTGGCGGGGTGAAAATTCCCCCATCTGCGTGTTTCACCACCATTATTTAGCTTTGTGTAGCCAAATAAAAGAGGATGAAGTCTTCTAAATATTCATCAGCCTAAGAAAGCTGCAACTTGGCCAAAATAAACTTGAGACATGTGCCACATTCCCTCTGTCATGACAGTGTCTTTAAGGGCTTTGAAGATGACTTGACAGTGATGGTTTTGCCAACACATTTCTCAGAAATGGTGAATCTATTAATTGAAAAATATTGTTTTTGTTGTTTAATATGGAAGTTGCAACATGAAATCTGTACTGTGGTCAAACTTTAAAATGACTCTAGGTCTACCTGATCAACTTTTACCTAAAGGCCTTTTGTGACCCTTGAGGTCTTTGCACACCATATTTTTTGTATATGTTTTTAAAATCTGTAATCCGGTAAAAAAAAAAGGTATACGTGCAGAAACCTTGCACACACCGAATCTGATGCGTTTTATTATTCTATTCATTGAGAAAATTCACAGTACAAGACAAAACTGAATTAATTACGTGAGTGCACTGGATAGCGCCAGTCTAAAACGGGCTGATGAATGAATGACATTAGCAAGAGGCTATCGTTTAGCTGCCAAGGGCACAATCACTACCGTCTAATCTTGCGTACATCCTTTGATTTGCGACCATCTCTGATTTCACGCTGTTCTGCGATCACCTGAAAAAATATATATTTAAATTCCACATTCGATGAAGTGAAAGTCTTTTGACGGATGCGGAAAAAACAGAAAATCAAACCTGTTCCAAAGACTTTAAAGGGACTATTTGTAACTTTCAGAAATGCTTCTTAACAGCGACACCTGTGGCCGTGAAATCAACAAAAGTCAGCGTCGAGCTCGCGCTTGCTCGCTCTAAATATACCTGAACGAGCATCGCGCAACACAGTGAGGTGACACACGTCAGCTAAAACCACAATATCACTCTATATTTCAGCTGCTTGGCAGTAATGTTAGCTGTTAGCTGACCAGACGAAGGTCTCTCCATGAACATGATTTAGATCTGATCCTAGTGTTGGCTTTTCCTGTCTCAGTGCAGGCTGATGCAGCGGGGCT
>CAKAOH010022258.1:0-17734 GCA_916701665.1 Sebastiscus tertius
ATGGAACAAATTTCTGCTCTCACGCAGTCGTACGGAGAGAAACATGATTATTTTCGGAAAGAGTTGTGGATCAGGAGTTTGGTGTTACTTTCTGTAAGCAGCTACAGCTTCATTCATGCGGGGCAACGTGAAAGCAACTTCAGATTTGTTGGCCTCCAGACATCGAGATTATGACTTTCAGATGTTCACGCAAAAGCTTCCTTAATTCCTTCTGCTGATGTCTGGGATTTCCCATGGCAGCTGAGAGGATGGGAATCACTTCCAGGTATTGCTGATGTTTAATTTGTATGTAAAAATCACCTGATAGACGTCGTGGGACTTTTCAAAAGCAAAGACTTACACGGATCATCTATAATCTCTGAATTATTGCAAATCACTTCTAGGACTATGAATCCTGTGTAAACAGTTTCTATCTACTTCTCTGTAATTCTTTCTGCTGCAAAAAGTCCTGAAAACCCAAACTGTGAATCACAGTATGACATGATGTGACAACAGCAGACTAGTATTTAATGCCCCCGGATACAATATTCATGTCTGGCAGCCATTAAATCAGTCACTCACACTGCATCCATCAATCAGTTCAGAACCATAATTAATGGAGGAAATGATCCAGGTAGACGAACAAACAAAACATTAACGAAATCCTTCCGAAAATCCCAGATCAGGATTACACACCTCAAGCTAATCTCTTTTCTGTGGAGCTGTGCGCTAACTTCCCATCAAATTTAATTAAAATCTGCCAACAAGTTTTAAAGTTATCCTGATATTATAGCAGTCAGATGAGACGAAAAACAAAAGCTCCTGCACTAATCCCAAAGTACATTGCTGAAAAAAACATCCTCTTATACAACTAATTTGCAAGAAATTGTAATACATCTTAGATTCCTTTTTGAATCCACAAAACATTGAGGTTGTAACATACATCTTTGAATGCACTGGACTGCATCAGCTGGACACATCATCAGTGATGTAACCTGGGGACATTGGGTGTTTTGAGACACCCACACCCAGGCGACCAAACCAGTGTCGATCAAGCCCTGGGTTGTATCTCAGAAGCACTTTCACTTAACAGCTCGCTCCGTTTGATCCACAGCCATCTGGAGGATCTTTCTGCTGCTTCAGCAGCGCTCCTTTTCATACTATCATTCCCAGGAGACTGAGCACTTTGCGGAGGGACCTGCCTGTGAATCCAATACATCCCGCTCCCACTGCATAGCCAGCCCGTCCTCATTTCCAGCACATAATACACCGGGCTTTCAAGTAAGTACAATGTAAACCCATCCGCGTCAATATTAAAGTGGTCGGGGAGCGTGGTGACGTAGTTTTAAGAGTGAAAAAACAACACATTCTCACTCCCAGCTACTCAAACACCGCCGTTTCGGTGAGTGCCCCTCGGCATCAGAGACCGACATCCGGGGTCCCCCTCTTCCAGCGTTACTTTTAGACGTGTCAGGGATGGCGTGTCAATATACGTTCATTACATGCATAGTGTCCTTTCAAAATAAACTTCTGTTTTCAAGTTAGGTTTAGGCAACACAACCACTTTGTTGTGTGGTTTTGGAAACAGTCAGGGTTGACGTTAACGTCACTGCCTCACGTGACTCGTGATACTAATGAGATACATACACACGACTCGTGACAAAAGTCAAACAGACAAAGTCTTCTGGTTGAAAGTCCTGTGTTTGTTTGACCCGTCCTCCTCCCCTCCTGCCCGCCCTGAGTGGACTCTCAAGCTCTTTATACTACGTCACTTGCTTCAACCGTCTAATTCTGCCGCGGGTTGGTTTACATTGGAGTTAGTTGAAAGCCCGGTGCGTCGCATACAGTTGCTAAAGGGTGCCTCTGTGTGTCGGTCTTCGATACCGTAGGGCACTGGTATTTGATGAGTTTAACGGGTGGATGGGTCCAACAAACACAGGGCTTTCTTCCAGAAGACCGCTGTTCGTGTCCCATGTGAAATCAACAACGTGTTGTTTGTCTTTGTGTTCGCCATGTTAAGTTTCACTTTACAAATGTTGTAATTTTAAGCCAAACCATGATGTTTTTCCTAAACCTAACTAAGTGGTTTTGTTGCCTAAACATAAGCAAGTGTTTTTGTTTGAATTCATAACGTTAACCACGTGTTTACTGTGATTGTAGTGTTAGAAAGTGGTGCGAAGGGGTCCTGATAAAGCATCAGTATGTGACAAGTTGGGATAAGAACGAGTTGGGATAGTGCCAGGCGCTCCACCCCTGGCAGCGACACTCCAACACCACGTCTTCATACTTAGCCCTCTTCAACTAATTGCCTTCTTCCCTCCGGTCTTCCCAGAGAACAGTGAGCTCCAGCATGTCCACTTGCTCTTTTGACTCTGACCACAGCGTCATGTCTGAGGGTGGTCTCTGTGGACATTTAAACTGTTTCCTTCGGCCGTTTTTCATTTGCCAATCTCCAGCTGTAAGGAGGATTGTATTGTAGAGTAGGCGTCTCTAACGTCTCTAATGTGCAGTAATGTGAGGAAACCCCAGAGAAATTTCGCCTTTCTGCACAGTCCTTTAGAAGTGCAAGCAAAGTTAGTGAAATTAACATCACATGACCTCTTTAAAGACCGCTAAAAATATAGCTCACACACACATTTGGGCTTAATACAAAAAAGCAATAATGTCTCTCCGGAGACTTTCCGTGTCTTTCTGTTAATGACGTACCAAAGTGGTTAGTGGTTAAAGTCTCATTTCATGCCCCACAGCCAAGCTATAAAGCCCAAACCCTCTCCATTTTGGGAGGGTTAATGGAGAAATTTAAAGCAGACTAAATCAAATTTGACTCAGCGTTAATGACTGTTGTCTTATATTCTGTTCTGCAGAGCAGTGCTGGTGTCTAAAGTGTGGGTCCTAATGGCTTGGCAAGACAGCAGTGTTAATTACCAATCTGTTCTCTCCTTGCTCCTCTCTTTGCTTTTTATTTTTCCTCTCACAGGGAATCACACTGTCACTTCTTTGAAGGGTCAATATTAAGAGGAATTTAAATTTCACGCATCATGGGAGATATTTGTTCAACGGTATCGGTGAAGGACGTTAGGTCAAAATATGAGTCAGATGTTTAAAAGTCCATAATATTTGCATGGAATAACTTTTAATGGAGCTATCGGAGCTTCGACTTGTTTGCATGCTTTCTGTAAACAGCAGTTTAAATTCAGTCAGACGGAGCAGCGGTGACTGAAGCGACGTGCCCTATGGACAGCCTCCAGCACACACGCTGGCATCTGATCATTTCGTCTGTTTTCAAATTACGTTGTGACTCTCATAACATAAGCGTGTTTTTATCCCCGGAGCTCATGTGGAAACAAAGTCATGAAAAGTAATTTAAGCAAATTAGAAAATGACTTCATCACACGACGACTGTTTGCATCACTTCTCGTTTGACAGCCACTACTCGTGTCATCTCTCCCTCGCTGCCAGAATTAACCTGATGGGTGAGCATTAAAGAGCGGCAATGAATACGACAGCTGCATGACAACCACAAACATCACAGATAAGTGGAGTTTTGACAGACTGGGATGAAAAAATGTCTCAGGCAATTCTCATCCCAACTCGCCACATACCGCCGCTTTGTCATGTCCCTTGGCATCATGTCAGGTTCAGGCAATAAAACCGCTATAGGATAGAACTACATGGTTGGGCCATGGATGTATTAAGAGAACTGTATGCAGCTTTGGAGGCGAGGCCCCGTTTATTCCTATGAAAGTTGCTCAGTGGCGCATGAAGCCAAAATGTCTCGACTTCTGGAGAAGTACCCGGATCTTGGGCACATGGAACATGCGCAGTAGCATCCTCTCGGTCACATGACTCGGTCACGGGGTCCCAATGTCACGCTGTCGTCACAGCTTGCGCTCCAGCCTCGGTCTGGGTCTCATTCACATGAACGGAGGAAGGGAAATAACTCCGGATTCAGCTATTAGTTCATTTTACAACTTTAAAAAACTTTAGGGCTATTTATGTGTTCGGACTGGGAAGTTGATTCACCTCAAAAAAAATTATCCGCTGAGTTACAGACGTCTCTTTCCCAATGTAAGTCTGGGTCCCAATGCATCACGTGACTGACACGGAAGTTGCAGTACCGGCGTTTGGCCACTATGAAAGTTGGGATCGACGACCGGCGCTCTTCCTGGGGCTTGGGTTGGGCTTAAAACTGCTAAGTTTGTTCAGTGAAAATGACACTGAACGTTGTGAACATCGGACACAAACAAGCATGCAATGTGAGCCTTGTGTTTGTTGGACCCATGCACCTCCCCTCCCACCCACACTGTGTCTTCTCGCTCTTTAAACTACAACGCCACACTCCCGGCACACTTTCTCGGAGCGTTTATTGTCGCCACGGGTGAGTTTACATTGTAGTTAATAGAACGCCCAGTTAGTTTCATACTGGTGCTTAAAGGGTGCCTTGTGCTTATAAGAAGAGCTAAAATACTAACTAATTTCAGGGTTTTAGGACTCATTCCTGCAGTACTCTATTTGTCTTCACTCATGCACTGTATAAGAAGCTCATTAGCATTCATTAGTGATGAAGGTCTTTTAGTAAATAGGGCAAATTTCTCCATGTGAGTGGCCACAGTGGTCCTCTTCTTTTGGGCAGCACTGCTGTTGTGAATCCATATTTATGAGGCCAGGTGCACTAAGACATTCTGCCCAGGGCAACCTGGTTTGTATGCACACAGAGCCCTGAGTGCACAGCTGGATTGATGGGCACCAGTTGTTTCCACACACACACAGGTGCATCAGCATCGCCACAACAAACGCTTAGTGGAAGATAGTAGATTAAGATCCTGAGACTCAATCAGCATTTATTTGAGTGAATACCAGAACTGTAGCTGCAATTATGAGGACTTCAGATTTGACTTTAAAGACAACTAATTCTTCGGTTTTGACCTGGTAAAACTATGGGGACAAAATATTAAAAAACACAAATATTGTGGTATTCACAACATAATCACACACCAACACAAAGAAGTACAATAAAATGATTATAAGAAAAGATTGAACACAAACACTGAGGACAGAAAGCAGTCAGTGTGAAGACAACAATGCGATAAATAATGTTTTCCTGGTGCATATTAACTCACCTGAACGGAGTGGGCAGCGATCCCTCTATGTTGTCATGTTAATTAGCATCTGGATAATTGGATGTAATTACATTACATCTGTGAAGTCGCCGTTTTTCCATTAATCTGAAGAACATGCTTCACACTTCATTGAATTTTATGAATGAAAAAGGATTTTTGGCCTCAGGAGTTCGTCTGAGGAGACTGAGCATGATTCAGGGAAATGTTCCGGAAAGAGAAGAAAAGGAAAATGGGGAAAAATTGCAAATGAGTTTTTGATTTTTTTTCAAAGTTCCTTTGAGAAAAACAAGACAATGCAACGGTTCTACTCAGCCCGGTCTCACCAAATGGGGTATGAATTTCTTAAGTCATTTCGTGTGCTATCACAACGCCATTCTTGCTTTTTGACGTGTCATTTCACACCATTTAGTCTGTACTGACTAAATGTTTTCTGGGTTTACCAGTCTGTCTCTTATCAGTTGAACGTGCCTGGAAAACCTCCAAAGGGAGGCGTTCAGATCCCGATCAGATGCCCGAACCACCTCAACTGGCCTCTTTTGACACAAGGGAGCAGCGGCTCTACTCCGAGCTCCCTCCGGATGTCTGAACTCCTCACCCTATATCTCTAAGACTGAACCCAGCCACCCTGCGGAGGATTTTGACCGCTTGTATGCGCAATCTCATTCTTTCGGTCACTACCCAAAGCTCAGGTGAGGGTTGGGACGTAGATGGACCGGTAAATCAAGAGCTTCGCCTTCTGGCTCAGCTCCCTCTTCACCACAACGGTCTGGTACAACGCTCGCATCATCAATCCACCTGTCCATCTCATGCTCCCTTTTACCCTCACTTGTTTACAACACCCCGAGATACTTGAACTCCTTCGCTTGGGGCAGCAACTCACTTCCAACCCTGAGGGAGAGATCCAAAGGCCCCATATGAATCAGTAAATTATCAGAAATATAGAGTGGACAAGGCCTTTATTTGAAATAAGTCACGTTAGAGACAGGTCTTTATTACTATAATGACTCCTGTTTTATCTTATTTTACTTCCTGTTTTCTGATCTGTTCCTCATTTAATTTGCCATGGATGCAAACTCCTCCTCCAGTACAGAGACAGAAATGGTGTTTTTATGAACTAATAATGAATGAATCCCTTTTACTTTGACAATTTCTTGTTCAGTTCATTCCTCCACAGACGTTTCCGTTCAAAAACATCCCAACAAAAGTGCACAATCCTTTCCTTTTAATGGCTTTCAATTAGAAACTTCTGTAGGGAGTGCATCATTGGTAGAAGCAATACGAATTCAATGGTGAATAGTCTATTTTTGTTCAAAAGATTGACTCCATTGTTGTATTGAATTAATGCTGTGGAAATGTACCATGTGAGCCATTAAAGTACAGGTAATTTCACTCCCCTCTGTGCTTCTTACCCAACCTTTGTTGAGGACATAAAAACAGCCAATGTTTCCCTATATCAGCTCAGTAATGTCTCATAACTCCAAAAATCTAAAGCCATAAAGGCCATTTGAGAGTGTATTAAACATCTAATGGGCTTTATGAGAGCCATTTTAAAGTAAACATAAAGTATGGAACTGGGTTTATGATCCAAATATGGGCAGCAGAAGCACAAAAACAAAGAGACAAAGATGATTTACTACAAAGACTCATTTTATCATTCCAATCTCGTCTTTGTGATTGTGTAATTCATGCCTTCAGCTTCCGATAACAGCAACAACCGTTCGCTCGGTTTTCAATTTGCATGCTCGTTTATCACGCCCATCATCATCCATCTTCATCAAACTATTGTTGTTGTTTCCATCATGTCACATTCTACACTGTCTCCCTCGGCCTCCTCTCTATTACCTGTCATACATTCCTGTCCTTGACTTTGTTAGTTTTGTTCATTGATTTACTGACACTGTTAATTATAATATTTTGTTTCCTGAAAATTGAATTATGCACGCTTTCAATTTCCAAAATAATGCTCAGTTTTAATATATTTCATTTCTGCGATTCTAGACTTTGCAGTTCAGGAGTTGTTGGCCAAACTAAAGCATGAAGTAACTTTAATAATAACACAATTTGTGATTTGATTGGTGTTATTTTTTCTTGTCTGAGTGCTGGGGAAGATTTGAAACAAGTACCCCAAATTGAGGTGTGGACAGCTAAAGTGCAGACAGAAAGCACCAATTAAGAGAAAGAGAAACAGAGAAAAAGTGGTGGATGTGGTCGAGGTCAGTTTTCTGTGCAGGCCAGGCAAGTTCTTCCACACTAAAGTGGGAAAAACATTTTTATATGGAGGCTGGCTTTGTGCACAGAGCCACTGTAGGAAGAAACACTTTTGTCTTAAACATTGTTGTATGCTGTAGCATTAACCCCTTACCATGCCGCCCTCTGTTTTAGAGTGGGACAGGGGATGTTAAGGGGGAAATAAAAAGTCAACAGTAGATGTCACATAGAAGTGGTGTACATCGTCTGAAAGCTGGGAACCTGAAGATTAATTTGAGGTGCAGCTCAGCACTGTGTGTCAAGTCATTTCTAAGAAATAGAAATGAATTAATAAAGGAATTAATCAATTAAAATAAATTGTGATGGTCATTCCCATGCTCTATATGTCTCATAATTTGTTGAATCAATTTTTGGGTTGATAACATTTCTTACAAAGATTTGGTGCTAAATTTAACCATTTCTTTTTACCACTCCAGAATTGATAAAAAAATACCACATTAAAACACCAAGACAGAACACTATGGAAAAAGCCATGCTGTGATTTGGTTTGAAAAACTTTTGACATTAGGACATTTCTGCTGGAATTGCATTTTTCGGTGACTTGATGGCAAGCGCTTCTGCTCTGGAAACTGCTCATAAACCCCCCTTATTGTCAATCTAGCATCCTCTGAATAGTCTAGGTCTCTAGTTTGTGGTTGTAAAGTTTCATGAGGCTGTGATTATCCTAGAGGTCACGACAAGTCATTTTATACAGTGAGGTCACGTTTCAAAAAATGGTCTCACGACAATTAAATGGCTACTATAGAGCTAAGGTACTTAGATCAGACCAGACCTAAAGCGCACTAAAGTGCTATACTGTATGCGGAGGGGTGTCCACATACTTTGCAGTGTGATTTTGAAACACGGTAGCTGTCGCAAAAGCAACAGGCGTGTAAACAGAAAGGGGAAGGGTCCGTTTTTTTTCTTTTAATCTGCATTGATTTATTTTCAGTCTCTGCGGAGTTTCTGTTCATTCTCTGAAGTTTTAAACTGAATGATTTCAAATAAAAAAGACCGTTATGAACAGAACATCACAGCATGTACAATAAAGAGTATAATAATGAACCAAACTGAACTGATTTACTGCCCAGCATCAAGAAATGAGCTCAGCGTGTCTGACAGAGTTGTTTATCAACCGTTAAAGACCAGCAGCTGCTGCTGGCATTTCTGGCTTTCAGGAGGCCATCGGAGGTCAGATTACCTGACGCTCTTTTAACGCTGAATGATTCTAATGAGACGCTGAGAAACTGAAAGCATTTCAACAATCAGTGTTCCAAGAAATAATCAGTCATCAGTCAATCACCGCACGCACGTCAGCCGAACACCAGCTGAATCTCTGTGCTCGCTTTCACTCTGGCTGCCTCGTTTGTTCGAGCTTGTTGCACTTCACCCAGACTTCCCTCGGTCTTTATTTGAGCTCCCGCTGCCTGCGAGTGCAGTTATCAGGGCTCAGGCAATAACTAAAATATAAAATCCAGTGCACACAACTCCACTTCCCTCAGAAATGTTAACACCAGACTGCAAGCAAAACTCTTTTAACAGGATTGTTCATTCCATTGTTCAGTTACATTTATTGTAAAGTATTTCTCTCTGCATGATGGTTTAAAATGCACAATCACCTTTAAGGACTATAAAGACTATCATACCTAAAAAGAAACCATCATGCTACAGCCCTGATTGCATTACAATGTGACCCTTGAGATTACCCTGGGAAGGAAAGTAAATGTAAAATGCATGCAATAATAATACAATATAGTACACACCTAATTCCCTGAATAAGGTGAAATTTATGCATCATCCACTTTCATATTGTACCGCATACTGCAAGTCAAGTGCTTCACCATTATTGCTCTCCCAAAAAATGTAGAAAGTTTTCACATAGATCATCTTTTCTAAAGCAAAGGCAGGAAGTCATCTGACTCAGCTACATGGACATTTTACAGCTTTTTTCTCTCTTCCATCTCTGGAGGTCATGAAGGCCTCAGGATGAATATTCAAAATGCCTATTTTTGCTGTAAGAGGGACCTCTTTCCCAATAATGTAATTAATCAAAGTGAGCACCTTCTCCCCTAAAGCAGATTATCTTTTGACATGCAGTGGGACAAAGAGCCATTATGCAGGTTTCACTTAATGCTGGAATATTAGAGTTAAAATGGTGCAACCTAACGATGTTATACAAGTGCTTAATCACATTTTCTTCTTTAGTTTGAGACAATAAAAGGTCTTCAGACCACTCTTTCACGTTAAATCGGTTGATCAAGCCTGTGGGATGTTGCTCGATGACATCTTGGATTGTTTTTCAAAACGTTCCTTCCATAAAAACACTTTCCCCCCCCATATCTAGTATGACATTCAGAGCAACAATTTCTAAAGTGGATATCAGAGAGGAAAGCTTTTATATTGCTTCAGCTTTGTGGATGTTTTGGTGACATTCAATATGCTTCTGAACTGTTTCTATTTCCTGTAGTGCTGTTTTCCTGTAAAGGGTAAGACAATACATCATATTGTAGCGGCGCTGGCGGGGTGCCAGTCACAATCGCAGCCTGACAAAATATAATTTTAAGATTACAGACTGCAAACACCTAAAAAGGAACGAACTGATAAAGGTACCAACACCTTGAATTACCTGTACACACAAGCAGCGGCGGATCTAGAGAAATATTCATGGGGTGACAAGATGGTGCACGGAGACTTTAAGGGATGGCATGAATATATACTGTGTATATATATATATATGCTGATTTAATCACAGACAATCAGGTGGGCCTACAGTAAAATATCAAACACTTTAAGACTTTTACTCATGTAATATTCTAATAGGTGACTTTAACTTCTACTAAAGTCATTTTCTGGTTAGATATCTGCACTTTTACTCAAGTGTGGATTTCAGGTGCTTCATCCACCACTGGTTTTAGTAGTTTAGTCTGTGTCACAAAGTACAAAAGAGTTTCTACGAATACTCTGCAGAATTGATGCTCCCCAAATTTTGGTCGGAGTGAAACCTCCTGTCATGATAAATATCATTAAGTATAAACTGACTTAACACGGTTTAAAACCGTTTAAAACATTCTCCGTCTTCCTGCAGTAAATGAAAACGAAAGAAATATATTATTAATTATGTAAATAAGCTTCAGTAGTATTTGCAGAATAAACAGGTTAAGAGACTGAATTTGACATGATGTAATAAATAATACAGGTCCTCTGCCACTCAGGCACCCCCTCTGGTTAAGACACATATGGTTCAATCACAACCAGTCTAATTACAGTGTACATCAGATAAACGTGACGTATCGGCACCATAAGAAACCAAAAAACAAAGTAGGAGAGGAAGAAGGAGCATATTAACTTTAAACAGGAGAAGGTTTGTTTACTAATTGTTTGAGAGTGTTTTAATGTCGGTGTGTCCACCTGATGACGTCACTCAGGTGAAGGTGAGCTCACAGGAAGAGGAAGAGATGTTGTCTTACTGAATGTTTGTTGTCTTAATGGAATCACATTTCTAACACATTCCCATCTGTTTTTTTTTTGTCATCTCTTGGCTGTGTATGTGAGTGAATTTGTCTCCAGAGGATTTTGAATGTAGAAAAGATAAAAATTGTTTGCTATCAGATGTGTTCAAACAGTATTTTTTTACAAGAGAAAACACTTCCAGAGAGAAGACTGGTTGGTTTCTTCCCTGAGCTTTTCTATGAAACCTTCAGGGACCGTCTCCCACACAGCGGATGATAACTTTTGTAAACTAGTAAGCAAGCAAGCACCGAAAAGAATGGTTGTATGTGCCAGGGTTATACTGAGGGGACGAAGGAGTTTATCATTTATTATCTTTGGCAAACACTTTAATCTCTACATCTGGCATCAAGAGGAGCGAATAGCATTTATTTTTTTTCCCCCAAATACAATTCCTGTTTATGTACTCTGAACAAACAGACATCATCTTTGAAACCCCATAAGCAGGAAAGGCTTAAGTGTATTTACATAACATATTTGGTATTCACGGTTTCCTCTTCTTCTTTTTATACCCATGTTTGAGAAGCAGTGACTACATTTAATGAAAAGTTTGTAGGTTGCTCTGCAATTCTGTGGCTATGACTTTGTGTGTGTTGTGTTTCAGTGCTGTGGGATACTTCAACTTCATTAATGGGCAGCTGCTTAAGTGACTGCTTTTTTTCGCCCCTTCTACAGCAAATCCTATGGAAATTAATTTATCTTACTAATACTTTCTCCTGTCACCCAAAATGATTAAAACCTCACAAAATAGCCCAAAATAGCGTATGTTTTCTTATCATAATAATGATATAATCATTGTGAGTAATATACATACAGTAATATACATTTTTAAGAAATAGGTACTGTGTTTGATCATTGTTTCCACCCATGCTTTACCAGCCTGTTCTCATTTCCAGGGCGTCAAATACCGATGTTTTGTCACGGCCGTTGGCGTTTGATGCCGACGCACAAGGCACCCTTTAGCGGCGATATGAGACGCACTGGGCCTCCCATTAACTACAATGTAAACCCATCTGTTGCCTAATAGTAAGCAAGTGTTTTTGTTTAGTTTAACATTAAGCACGTGTTTATTGCGACTGAAAAGTGACGCAGAGGGTTCTGACAAAGCGTCAGTATGTGACGAGTTGGGCGGAGAATGTGTTTGCTTTACACATGACAACATGCAGTAGCTCAGGAATGGTGTGTAGTGGACACCTGGAGCCTGTATTACAGAGCAGGATTTGGCGTTATCGAGGTAACTTCAGGGTTGATTCTGGGTTTTCTGTCCTACGGAGGTGGTTCACTTCTTACCAGGGTAGATCGCCATAGTAACTCATGCTGAACAGCTGAACCTGCTCCGGAGCAGGTTATGTTCCAGAAAAGAGATCAACTCGTATAAAAGCACCGCCTACTGACCAATCAGAGCTCAGTGTGCAGATCCTATGATAATATTATAAGTTTTAAGTCATAATCCAAGCTAAAAACAACACAGTTTAAACTGAGAAATGTAGGAAGGACAGCTGGCTCTATGCTGTGGGTGTTTACCGCTTTGAATTATGTTTTTATATTTATTTTTTTACTTGCTCTTGAGTCCGTTTCACACCGCTGCAGACGGGGACAAAGCTGAAACAAGGCTGAAATAGTCATACACACCTTAAAATTGTGAAGGGACATGATGAAGTGTAATCCATTCATCCATTTCACTTCTATAAACCATTTATATCTAGATGACTATATTTCACTTTTGAGTGTTCCATTAAATTAATAAATCTGTTAATTTACGCATTCACACATCAGGAGTTTTTTCTTTTGCCAGCTGTTCTTCCTGCATTTGGCAGCTTCAACTGTGTTAATTTTACCCTGGATTATGTGTTTAACTTCTTCGCATTTGTCTAATATAGTTTGCTCTTCCTTTGTAAAAAAAAAACGCTCTGTCTGTCTGTCTGTCTGCAAATCTGTGGACTTGTCCGTGTCTGTGATTGGTCTGATCCTGCAAACACCGCCCCATTCATGTGAACGCGCTCACAGCCAGACTGAGAAACCCTGATTTTAATTTACCGAGTTGATAACCAGCGTCGTAGGACCGTTTAGCGAAATCTCGTTTGTTAGGGTTAGTGAAGCCAGATAACGAGAAGATACCCTGGGTATGTTGAATTCGCTTTGTAGTACAGGCCTCTGGACACAAGAGACACACACAGACACATTAACTTCATCTCAAATCAGGAGGATCCTCTGGACTCTGAACCGGCTCCTCGTCCACCAATGAGACAATCCAGCTTCACAAAGACTGAAATTGCTCATCCAGGCTCTCTTCTTTTTCAACTCGTAAAGTCAAAGTGCGATTGAACGATCGACCGATGCGCTGTGGTGTGTGAGATACACTGGTTGTTTCCTTCCGGTGAAAGGAAACAGTGTTTCTCCGGTGCTTTCGAAGGAGCCTCTGATATGAGAGACAGGCCTTGTCAGCTCGATTTGATGCAGTCTGTGTAGAAATGCAGCTACACACACACACACACACACACACTGCAGCCTCACTTCCTACAGCTCTGTGATTCAGATGTTTTAATTAAAAGCGGTGTATCGTGGAATTTCAATACGTGCTTAAATATGGATAAATATGGATATGGATTAAATAATTGCAATTAATCATAATTAATCTTGCGGTGGATGGACAGCCATAGCGTGGGCACATCCGTTACATCCGTTGTCACATCGTGGCATCGTCTTACAGTCCCTCTGCACCAGATGGGTGAAGTGTCACAGAGACACAGTTGTTGTTTTAATATCCAGTTCCCTCTCAAAGACATTCGGCCTCATGCAGCAACGTTCTCTTAAATTTGTCTTATATTTTGTCTTTGCTTTCTGCAAAGAAAAAGGAAAAAATAAGAGAAGTCAACTCCAGATGCACCAAAAGTCTTACCCACCAAGGAGTGCTGAATGATGAATCCCTCTTGATCATAAATTGGAGGCATATGGTCAATTGTTTATTATTAGTAGAGAGTAACACCCCCTGCTGCGATTTTGATGTTTAAAATGCAATCATAGAAAACTCCGCTGCATATCAAATCAAGTGCCAGCCAGCCAGCCACCAGGGGGGCAATCCAGATGTTTTGGCTTGACTTTTGGGGAGCTGTCATGCTGCTGTGCGCTCATCCTACAGCGGGAGCCTGTTAAAAACTTTCCTGGATGCTGCAGCTTCAGAGTAGAAGAGTAATATACTGTGTATATTTTACAGACAAAATGTAAATGCACTGAATTCACGTGAAGAACCTTTTCTTTTAAGACTTATTTTGATGCAAAGATTTGTACATTAGCAGGAATGTAGCACAACATGGTTTTTAAAAAACAGTGCTTTGCTTATTTAAATGGTAACGTGCAATAAAAAATGTTGTCCCTAAAATCAATGAATGATTGTAAATAAAAATCTAAATATGAATCAAAACTAATTGTGATTATCATTTTTGGCCATAATCGTGCAGCCCTATGCCCGAGAGTTGTAGAGATGCCAACAAAAAAATGCTTTAGGAAGAAGAACTTAGATACATAGATTGATTGAATATATTGATACTGTTAAATAAACAAAGTACACATGATTTTCCAGAGCATCATTACTGGCGTTACAGGAAAATCAAAAAGCATCAAAGAGCAGTACAGTATGTACGCCATTCAGAAGCTGAACGTATGCAATACCACCCAGGGGTGTTTATAGTCCTTATTGGGATCAATGGACCAATAGTATTTCTTTAGCACAGAAATGTAATAATCCAATCATCCTAATCACTCTAAAACATATAATAATCTAAATTTGTTCATATGATGTTCATGCATTTTTTTTTATGTTCCTCAGATTTAAAACATCTGTTTCCTTGAGTTGGAGAAACAATTTGTGGACTGTGAAGATGTTTTTTTCTTATCTTGGTAAGATAAGAGTGCTCTCGTCCGCTCGTAAAATGTTCCCTTACCTAACAGAAAAGCAGCAATAAGAAAACATTGGTGAATCCCAGAAAGTAGATACCAACAAAATAAAAACAAATCATGGATACGAGCAAAAGTAAGAGGAAATGTGTTCTTCTATCGCTTCCTGTACGAGACACAATAACCCCTCAGACTCAACCTTTAAGCAGAGATAAAGTTTTGTGGAGGAGAGCGTGATTGTCTCCGCGGCCACGGACAGATGACTTAAGATCACGGGCTGTGAAATACGTGAGCTTCTTGATGAATTGAGCTGTCGGCTTCCATTGACGACCTGCTCCAAATGACTGCAGCTGTTAGATACAAGTTAGTTTGGCCTGATAGACGGTTTGAGAGAGACTCTGACTGACTGCAGACAGTTTTATCACACTAGATGAAGCAGAGGGAGTTGATAAGTGATCTGTTCAGTTGTAAATTCTTCGATAATAATCATGGGCGTATTATTAATAAGGTTGATTTATTTCTGGATGTTATGAGGAATATGAACACTTTCAACCAGATCAATGTCAGAATTTGACAAGTGATATAATGTATTGATATGTAAAATATATGCATTTTAGGGCTGCAACTAACGGTTATTTTCATTGATGATTAATCAGTCGATTATTTTGTAGATTTGCTCTATAAAATGGTGAAAAATGTCGATCAGTGTTTCCCAAAGCTCAAGATGACGTCCTCAAATGTCTTGTTTTGTCCACAACTCAAAGATATTCAGTTTGCTGTCATAGAGGAGTAAAGACACCAGAAAATATTCACATTTAAGAAGCTGGAATTAGAGTTTTTTTCTTAAAAAGAATATTCAAACCAATTAATCAATTATCAAAATTGTTGGCGATTAATTTAACGGTCGATAACGAATCAATTATTAGATTAATCGCTGCAGCTCTGCTGTTGTTTTGTGTGATTCATGGGTTTAAAATGATGACGGTTTAAATGACAATTATTGTTTCTGACTAGCAAGCAGGGATTTACCATTTTACTCATTCATTAGTCTGCACTCATATCTCTCTCTATATATAGTTGTTAGTTTTTCTTTTCTTGGCATGTGGTTGTTCTCAGGACACTACTGCTGTTGAAATGATGCTGTAAATTTACACTCATAATCACAAAACTAAAAGCCTATTGCCCCAGTAATGTCCTTGAGAGGCTGCAGTGGTAATTAAAAACAACAATACAAGAACGTGGGATGGATAAACACAATATACTGAGGATTTAAGTATTCTTAGAGCCTTCTTTAAGGCCAGGGGGTCACGTGGGCTGTCCTCGATTGCAAAATTTTCTGCCGATACCGATCTTTGAAATAACAATTTGTCCGATGGCCAATACAATGTTTTTTTTTATTTTGTTTTTGCTGTTATTTATTCCCCCTTTGTGCCAGGGACACAAAGACATTTTACTGTTTCACGGCCTGGAGGATGTTCCCACTGTAACGTACTGGGTGCCGCGTCACCCCTCGTTGGACTGATAGGCTTCTAGTGACACATTACGCACACACCAGGTTCGTTCATTCAGACCGCAGCAATTGTTTTTAATAAATCGTGTAAGCCGTTGTTTTGCTGCTCAATTGTTCGTTGAACATTAACGTTCTTGTCGCTGATTTTTCTCCAAGACAGTGTAACACTCCCGCCGTCAGAGTCGTGTCCAATCAGTGGCTTCTTCTCTGAACCAGCAAAATTGATGCAACACAACAGATAAACATTGGCGAATGTCATCTTATTTACCGATAGGCCAATAGCAGTCAACGAGGTGAACATCAGCCGATCCCGATCGCTATACTTTAAATCTTGTGTTTACCAGAGATGTGCTCATAAGTTAATTGGAAATAAGTGCATAATGATCGTGGACCTTTGGAAGTTAGTTTTCAAGATGTTGTCGTGGACTAATAAGCTGGTTTGAGCTGACGAGAGCGATATAAATAAAGTCAGGGGTCACCAAAATAACTGCGTACCATCCATCAACATGTTTAACACATTTCATGACAATCTGACTGTAAAATGTTGAGATATTTTGTAAATGACTAGAAGTGTCAAAATGATCAGTGCTGACTTGGGATCAGAAGACTGCTAGCTCAGATGTATGGCCCAGTTTGGAAAATGTGGCTATGAAAGGGGGAATATATTCAAATTTTAATGGTGTTGAAGGCAGTTTTGAGAAAATGGGTCTGTAAATTTGAAGGCTTATGAAATGTCAAAAAACTGCAAAGTGTTTTTTAACACTATGAGACAGAATTTAACAGCTCAGAACTTCAATTCTTCGTTGCAGTGACTGCTGGGTAAACAGAATAATGCTGTTCATGTTAAAAATCAATCTACCATGAAGGTGAACTTCATGTATTTGATCAACCCTGTATCCTTGTAAATTATGTTTATACAATACTAATTTATTTTCCTATTCATGTTTTGATTGGAAACCTAATTGCTACCTGGAATATTATAGAAATGTAATTTCTAGTTGTTTTGATTGGCTAACACAATGCGTTGCTGGATGATTTTGAATTGAGTTTTCTTTTCCAGACCACTGATGCTTTCGGACACCCAGCGTGTCGATGCTGTGCTCACACAGCGCTAAGGTCTGTCTGATCACGACTATCCGTTGCCCCGGTGATCCTCATCTTTGTTTTTCTTCTCCTCTGAATGCAGTCTGTCTGTGAGGATGACCCCGTCTCTCTCTAAAGTCCATTTAGTTTGACATGCAGTGCCAGACGCATAAAGGTCGACCTTAAAATATAAAGGGTTAGGGTTAGGGTTAGGGGTTAGGGTTAGGGTTAGGGTTGGGGGTTAGGGTTAGGGTTAGGGGTTAGGGTTAAGGCTAGGGTTAGGGTTAGGGTTAGGGTTAGGGTTAGAGGGTTAGGGTAAGGGTTAGGGGTTCGGGTTAGCGTTAGGGGTTAGGATTAGGGTTAGGGGTTAGGGTTAGGGTTAGGGTTAGGGGTT